>NW_010729113.1:1831774-1850871 GCF_000365185.1 Nelumbo nucifera | reverse complement strand
ACTTGTCCGTTTGTTGCTAGTATTTGGGAATGACTTTTTTCCTTATTTGAATGTAGGTGGACACCTCCGACTGACATCAAAAGTCTCTTTGATCCAACTTCCTGTCCTTTGCCGAAGAAGATAGGTAACATCATGTGGAAGAGTGCTAGGGTGGCAATAATATGAGTAGTGTGGGAAGAAAGAAATGCCAGAATTTTTAGAGAAAAGGAGAGAACAAAAGAGGCCATGATTGAACCAATTCTGATTAGAGCGGCTCAATGGCTGAAATCGTTAGGAAACTTCTCACATATATCCATTGATGATATCATCAGAAACTGGAAGATAGTGGCAGATTCAAATGTCAATAAGCAGCCTGTTATTCCTATCTGGACCCCTCCTGGAAGAGGATTTATAAAGCTTAATTTTGACGGTAGTAGCATGGGAAACCTAGGAAGGTTAGGAAATGGAGATGTATTCAAGGATGAGGAGGGTAAAGTGTGTGCATTATTCTTAGGCCCAACAGGTGAAGGAGACTCACTAAGAGCGGAAGTAATGGCAGCTATGGAAGGAGTGCAAAGGACTACAACCATGAATGCTAGAAAGCTAATCATTGAAGGGGATTCAAAATTGGTAATGGTTTGGCTACTGGGTGAGGAAAGTAGGATGTGGAAGTATAATAATGAGAAGAAAAAATTCAGATGGATCACAAAGGACATGGAACTGGGAATTCAATGGGTGAAAAGAACAGCTAATTCAATGGTCGATGCACTGGCCAAGCAAGGGGTTGGGAGAATTCAAACATTTTGGGCACAACTGTAATTGTAATTATAACTAATGTTAAAGGGGAGAGATAAGAGGGCTTGTCTCTCTCTCACTTTCTCTTGTACATGTTCCTTAAAATTCAATAAAGTAATCAGTTATTCATCAAAAAATAAAACAAAATGATGTTATCTACAAACTGTAGATGTATAATTTTTTTTTATCAATAACTCTGAAAATTTTCATTAATTAAGAAGCTTTTGTTAGACAGTGTATGCCCTTAACTCCAATCAGATTGATGTACATTATGTCATTTATTGTAAATGAATARAGTACATAATTGATTCATGTGATTTGGTGTGTTTCTGTGTAATACCCTTAAACTGGACACTTATGAGACTCGTGTTAGTTTAGAAGCTTCACAGTCGTTGGATAGATTTGGGGAGATTTATCCTGCCAATGCTGACACTGATATACCGCCAAGTTGGTTGGGGTAGCTTGTCTTAGCTGCTAGGGTGAGACCTGAGGTACATGCAGTGTGGGTTTTCTTGAAACCCTGAATTGGACCAAATTCCAGTATTGCCCTGGACCTTGGAGATAGATGGGCAAAACTGGAATGTTGCACCTGACCCCTAGACTCGATTATGATACTACACTAAGTGTCGGATTGGGTTGTCCTTGATACGCCAATCAGTGAGATCCTTAGAGGGAGTCAAAACCTGGGTATGTTGGGACAGTCTAAGAATTCACCTGAGTGGGTGATCATAGTGACAGGATCAACCCCTTTGTTGGACAAGAGAGTGGGTGATCATTGAAATTTGTTTTTGCAAAATATATTTATATAGAGATATACATATATATACATATATATATATATATTATGGTTTCAAAATGTTTGCAAAAGGTTTTAGTTTCCGGGATCCATGTGAGTAGAGAGTGCAACACTATACCTTGCAGCCGAGGGAGAGGTCCTCTCTTGTCAGGCAGTGTTTGATCATTATGGGCTAAGAGGTTAAGTGTAAGACCATTGAGAGTAATACCTGATGGACTAATCTTGCATCTGCCCACAGTTCTTGGGTTTTCATAAGGTGGCTGGATCCAAGAACCATTTGGTGTAAATGTTGGGCCCATTAAGAGCCCATGGTGATGGACTCAGGGGTTCATTGTCTCCTACAGTGAATTCGGCCAGGCCTTGTAACAAAGGCTGGGCTGAACCCATGTGGCTGATGTGTAGATCAATGTAAGGGTCCCACGCCATACAAAGAGAGCCAACTGGGCAACAGGTTAAGAAGTAAGTGAGCACATAAGCTTAATGGGCCTAAAGCCCAATTCGAACTGGGCTTAAGTTAGTTAATTAAAAGGGGCAAGATCTGATTTATAATCTGATTAGGATTAGCTGAAGAATAAGATAAGTCTTATCCATTTAAGAGTCCAGATCCAAATATCAAATTTGGATCAAGAAACTCTCTTGTAATTAGATTAGGAGGCTGATCCAAAGAAGACTATAAATAGGGGGCGAATTCCTCAGTTTTATACACAACAATCTGTAGAGTTCTCTCCTGTTCTTGCCATCCCTACCTTGTTCGATCTCCACTTGTGGATCTGATCAAGAAAGGTTCTTGATATTGTTTCTTGGCTGAAGAAACAATCTGAAGTCGTGCTCACCAGCCCTTGTTTCATTCTTGCTGAAGAGTTGTCCTGCTTCACCACACATTGTGTCATCTTCAGTGGAGGCGGGTTTTGGTCTTCTCCTTGGGCGTGAACACCTTCATTGGGAGTTACTGTTACTTCATATCAGGTATATCCCTCTCCTCCCTTTTGGTTTCAAATCTGGTTCGGTTTTGGATTCAAGAACGAACCTTGAAAATGCAGTTTTCTAAATCAGAGAATGCGATTCCCGAATGGGAGAAAAGAAATTTTTGAAATTTCACCCAACCTTCCTGTAGGGTTCGGCCATCCATATGATAGATCTCTCATCCCTTTAACTTTAATATACAACAAGAAGTTACAAAGAAATCAACATAGAAGCTGACCCAAGACAGAATTACAAAAGTGCCCAAAACATATATGTTCTTTGAATTCCTTTCTCTATGTTTCCGACACTGGAATACCCACATCCACCCTCACAGCATATTTGTGTCCCTCTCCACTAACATCCTACAATTCATTAGACTCAGGGTTAGCTCCCTTGGCAGAGGGGAGAGGAGCTTGCACAACTTTAGGACCAATTTCTTCACCATTTCTAGTCTTCCCGCAACCTTCATCTTCGAACTCTTCCTCTATAAACAACAGCTCTGTGTGCAAACTTTCTGTTTCAAGTAGATTATTGTTGCTTTTCAGAGTCACACTTCCCAAACAAACAATTTCATCACTATTAGAGTTGTCACTACTATCTTGTTGACTCGACCAGTCTTCGATCTCTATTCTGTTAATATCACTATGTTTCAAACATCTTGGATTGTGCCTATCAGATGAGAGATGGTTCACTGTGTTGGAAGAGACCCACTATAAAGAGCTTCGGGACTGAGAATCTTGAGACCTTGCACCTGATATGTTTGATCGATAGGAGGGATTCGAAGTAGAAGAAGATAGACAATTGTTATCGTCCATCAATTCATCCCCCCTCCCAGTCACGTGAGTACTTAAAAGGGTCCCTTGGCTCATCTATCCTGGATTGGGCCTTGGGCTCGAGCCTTTCAAATGGAGCACCCGAGTTGGTGGACTTTACTTGGGCTGCCATTATCGGCCCAACAGGAATGGAATCCACTCGAATGGGCCCACTTCCTAATTCTTTTCCTCCCATGTGACTTTTTAAGAGGTCATGTCCCACATGTTTTAAAAGTCAAACCAGCAACCTTCCCTTTTGAACCAGTCTGAGGTTGTTGGTTCAAGCCCCCAACTTTTACCAACTTGAAAATTTTTGTCTTTTTCCCCTAAAGCCACCTGCGAATATGATTTGCCAATTGTCAAAGGGTTTCCTTGCTCTCTACGGGTTTGACCTCCCATCTGCTCCAATTCTTTTTGGCTTCCCAGAAGTAGTTGGCCCTTTTTAGTGAAACATTCCTTCCCATTTGAACTAGCCAATCTCGTAAATCCATGTAGAGATTCTTCTTCCTCCTTTTCACCGCCTTCCATGTGAGCCTCCTTCCACAACCTTGCTTCAATGGAGGATGCTAGCCACACAGAGACGAAACTCCCCTCTATTCGTACCTCTACCTTTCGTGGAATATCTTCTGGCTTCACACCACTTAGCAGAATTGCTGCTGAATGAAGATCACCGCAGAATGATCCTTCTAAGCGTCCTCCACACATCAATGCTATAGAATTTGCTACTTCTTGTTTCCACAGATGAAATGGCAGGCCTATTACACGCACCACCACACCATCTTCAACAAAGAAGTCCTTGGAGTTAGATGTTGGACTCCATTTGAAAACTGTGAATGATCCGAACTCAGCCTAAATATTGAGAGCTGATATTTCCACTTCATTCTCTACTGGATCTAAGAGGGCTTTACAGTTATCGAAGGGGGTTACTATGAAGACTCTTTTCAGCTTTAGACTAGTTGTCAGTAAATCAGCTACCCTCCTCCTTCGTTGTGACCACATATATCCTCTCTCATTCTTCCTTGATTCCTTCCAGGCCTCCAGAGACAGTTTAGGCTCTGCAGACGAGAACCACACTGAGTCAATCAGGTCTGTTCCACTCAACTTCTTCCGTATCCCTGCAATGGCGTCTGAGTTGCAAACTTCTGCCTTCTCTTCCAATTTCTTTTCTAAGACTTCTACATTTCCCCCAGGCCCCTCATTTATCTTACTCAGTTCACCTGTTAAAGGCAGGAAGTGCTGAAAGGCTTCCACTACCTGTTTCCAGTCCACACTTTGTTTACCTTCAAAGATAAAGACCAGCCTTTTCTTTCCAGGATTGAAGAACTCAGTCAGTGTTACGTAGGCTTCACATCTATTCTCCATAACCTCCACCCAGTAAGTGGTATTGCCCTCTTTGTAAGAGACTATACAGTTTACATGCCTTTGTGAGTGGATGGCTCCCTCTAGAAAACCTTTGAACCACAACATTTCTTTCCCCTTCAGCAATACTATTGCCTTCAAGTGTTCAATGAATTTCAAGATAACCCCTCTTTGAGAACGATGGTATTGGCCTCAAACCCTGAATTTCTTTCTCCAAACGTTAGCATGAATGAAGCTCCTCTCTGTCTCCATTATCACAGGTCCAGTTTAAGAACGCCTACAAAGTTAACCACAGATTCTAGTGCAGAATTCTAGGGCTCTCAACTGCAGAAAAATTAAAAGACCAAAAAGGCACAAACGAATCAAATACATAGAAATTCCAAGAATTAATTTTATTTCCACATCTCATTTGGTGGACGATATAACAAGCTTGACAAAAATCAGAATCATCATTGGGTGAAGACCAGGATGAAGCTTCCTAATTCCTATATTCTCTACAGATGACACCCTCAGGGACTGGTTTA
Organism: Nelumbo nucifera; assembly: GCF_000365185.1. The sequence continues at coordinate 1,845,643 of NW_010729113.1, read as the reverse complement.
TATGGCCTTAATGTCCACGAGAAGGGATATAAACACACTGGATAGGTCACTCCCACCATATAACATGTGAAAGCTAACTTTTGATGAAAAGCAGCATTGAAATCCTGGACAATCAGCACTAGGAAGTGCTGTCAAAAATCATAAAAGATATCTTGTTGGATCATTCGGGTCTAACTGGAGAAGGAAACTCAATTAAAGTGGAATTTCTAGTGGTAACTCAAGGATTAAGACTGGCTAATTCAATGGCATGTAGAAATCTGATTGCGGAAGGCAATTGAAAATCAGTAATCAGTTGGCTGAAGGAAGAATCTGCAGGTCGAAGGCATCTACAATATCAGATCAGAGAAGCAAATAATCTTATGGGTGCCAAGGTCAGCAAATAATCTTGCTGATATACTGGCCAGGAAGGGAATTAATGGACAAGAATCAATTTGGGGGCATATCCTTTGAATGAAATTAAGTACTGCTTGTACCTCTGATTCTGTTTGGAGTTGTTGATTAGCTCTATACTGTTAATAACTCATTGTAATTATTTGTATATTATTACTTCTCTATTAATAAAGTTTTCAGTTACTGATGCAAGGTGCCAACCAGCTGGTTGGTAAGACCTGCTTGTCGTAGCGGAGACTTGGAATCGAATCCCGCCTGCACCTGGGTTGGGGGATGGGCTACCCCCCGTTGTGTAGCCCTTCAAAAGAAATAAAAAAAAAAAATCAGTTACTGATCAAAAGTATTGCTTCTGCAACATTTTATTTGATGACTGAATGGGGTTTTCTCAATTGTATGGATCAAGAACATAAGATGTATCACCATATGCAAATATACACACTAAATTCAATCAGTAGTTTATCCAAATTTCAGTTATACCAGTAATGATGGAAGGTGCAGAAACTACAATGATACTTTTAAAAATGAAAAGAAAGAAAACAACTTATAATAGAGAGTAAGACATACTTGGTTGACAAGAAGTTTTGAAATAGAACTCTGATGAGATCAAGACCCTGTCTAACTCTGCGTAAATTACGTGAAAGGCTCCCTGGCTTTTTCACAGTATCATTTTTAACATCGTGATCAAGTACATTCTTTAATGTATCATAAGTTTTTGATGCTTCTGTTAAATCATTTACCTGAATAATCAAAGCATTAGATCCTGCCAGGATGTTTGATTTAGAAATAGGAGAGATTATAAAGCAATGATCAAAACGTGTAGAGAAAAAAAAAAAAAAAAAAGAAAGAAAACTTCCATATCATGAATTGCATTGAACTTATTAGTTTAGAAGACAAGCTCAACGAAGAATTCAATCAGAAAGTTTAAATTCCATTCATGTTAGAAACTGTATAAAGATAATTGAAATTTCCTATCTGCAAATAAGAATAAAAAATGGTCACATTACATGTCAAATATTGTATTTAAACTGGATGGCACTTAATAAAGAGGGATAATGCAAGGTCAAGTCATAAGATTCTCCACCCATAATCTAATCAGAATCTGATGGCAAAGAAAACTGACACATAAAGAGTGAACATAACTGTTCTGCACGGCTGCACCAAAGAATCAATGCTTAAGTGTCATAACAGAAAACAGAATTACAAAAGTGCCCTTAGCATAATATAATAAAAACATAACTCAACACTCACCCTGGATATATATATATATATAATAAGTGTGAATGTAATGTGGAACTTTTTTTGGACTAAAATTACCCTCTATTTCTTTGTTTGAGAAAGGGTATAAAAGTTATTTTATAACTTTAATGTCAGCTTTAATAGCTACTAAGATGCCTATATTTGTGTATTTAATCCATTTCTAATTGTAAGAGTTGAAAATGCCACTTCAATTATTACTTGCCACCTCATTTAATCCCCTCTCATTAAGTCTTATACTTAAGGTATTAAATCCCATTTCTCTCATTAAATCCTATATTTTTAAGTTATTTTTCACTAACAAATGCTACTAATTATATCTATATCAACATTTTTAACAATATAAACCCATATATTTTAAAACTGATTTAAAAACAAAACCATTTTTTATTCAAGTTGTGGCACAATTAAACCATCCAAATTAAATTAATCAAACTACGAAGTCATAGCAAGGTAATGAAAATTTTAAAATAAAAATAAATATAGAAAAGTTCAAAAAAAATATAGAAAAATAGATACATATAAGATATTTTTATTAACCAAATGAAAAAATAAGTGTAATAAACAAGAATTATTTTTATTGAAAATAAAAATCAAATACATAATTTAGAACTAAACAGAAATGAAAAATAAAAATTAATAATAAATAGTTTAACTTTTGGGTTAAATGTGTTAACCTTTAATGTCATAAATAAATAATAAAAATTAATAAAATATCAAAACACAAAAATAAAAAATACATAAATTTTGCAAAAATGAATGCAAGCACATGTATAATATCAAAAATAAGTGTGATATATTAAGTTATTTTTAGACACAAAAATACAAAAAAAAATTGTAGAAAAAATGAACACATCTATAATTCTATATTTACACTACTATTAAAAATATGAACAAGATTGTGAAACTTTCTTTTAACTAAAATACTAATTTTTGAATTTAATCTGTATTTAATTATAAGGCATAAATTGTAAATTGAACTACTACTTTTCACCTCATTCAATTCCCTCTATTTAAATCTTACATTTTTTTTGATAAATGAACAAAAGAAAAAATGACACACCAAAAAGATAAAATACTACAAAAAGAATAGTCTAACCAAGTAGGTAGGCCTATCAATGATACATGAAACTTCATAACTCAATCCGATTATCACATATTTGGATGAAGTATTTATGCAATCAGATTTGGCTTTCGCAATTCGCATCCGATTAATAATAAAAAAACATAAAATATAAAAATGAAAAATAAAAAATACATAGAATTTATAGAAAATTTTGGATATATTATTACTATCATTATCATCACCTAGAATTGCCACGTGCAAAGCACGTGCACACTTACTAGAATGCCTATATTTGTGTATTTAATCCATCTCTAATTGTAAGGGTTGAAAATTTAACTTCAATTATTACTTGCCACCTCATTTAATCCCCTCTCATTAAATCTTATACTTAAGGTATTAAATCATATTTTCTCTTATTAATCCTATTTTTTTAAGTTATTTTTCACTAATAAATTCAACTAATTAGATCTACGTCAATATTTTTAACAATATAAACCCATATATTTTAAAATTGACTCGAAAATAAAACCATTTTTTATCCAAGTGGTGTGTTAAGCAATTCAACCATCTGAATCAAATTAATCAACCTATAAAGTCATAGTTAGGTAATAAATTTTTTAAATATTGTCTCTATGTCAATATTTTGGGTTAAATGTGTTAACCTTTAATGTCATAAATAAATAGTAAGGACTAATAAAATATAAAAATACATAAATTTAAAAAAAAACATTCAAGCACATGTATAATATCATATATTTATCATATTAAATAAAAGGTAAGTGTGATATATTAGAATTATTTTTACACATGAAAATACAAAAAAGAATTGTAGAAAAATTGAACGCATCAATAATTCTATATTTACACTACTATTAAAAATATAAATAAGATTGTGGAACTTTCTTTTGATTAAAATACTCATTTTTAAATTTAGTCCTTATTTAATTGTAAGGCTTAAATTGTAAAGTAAACTACTACTTCTCACCTCATTCAATTCCCTCTATTTAAATCTTACTTTTTTTGATAAATGAACAAAAGAAAAAAGATATACAAAAAAAAGACAAAACACTACCAAAAGAAGAGCCTAGCCAAGCAGGTAAGCCTCTCAATATTACTTGAAACTTCACAACTCAATCTGATTATCACATATTTGGATAAGGTGTTTGTGTAATCAGATTTAGATTTTGCAATCTACATCTGATTAATAAAAAAACAAAAAATAAAAAAAATACATAAAAGTTATAGACAATTTTGGATATATTATTACTATCATTGTCGTCATCTAGAATTTCCATGTGCACGCTTACTATATATATATATATATATATATCAAGTCCATCTTGTCACAAAGTTCATTGTGCTGCAAGTAGGGATGCCCCTTTTTGAGAACATCAGCAAGTTGTTTCTTTGAACTAACACAAGGAGCACAAACTTCACTCTTCTCAAGTTTCTCCCTTATAAAGTGCTTGTTAACTTCAATATGTTTCCCTATCATGGAGGACAGGATTGGTAGCAATATTTATGGCCGCGTTGGCACAATATAGAGACATAGGGTTGTCAACCTTAAACCCAAGTTCCCCCAACAAATTCAAATTCTTTATCCAAAGCACATCAGCCACTTCATGGGCCATAGCCCTATATTCGGCCTCAACACTTGATCTCATAACAACATTCTGCTTCTTACTCCTCCATGTCATTAGGTTTCCCTGCCTAGTTAGCATCAGTGTAGACCTCCACCTTCAAATGATTGTGTTTCCTAAACAACAAGCCAGTTTGCTTTAAGTACTTGAGAACCTTCTCTACAACTTCTAGGTGAAGAACCTTGGGTGAAACCCCTCTACAGCTTAGTTAAGGGGCAGAGGAGCTTTGTCCTAAACAACATCTCAATAATGGATGATCCTTTTAAGGGGCATCTCATATTTGCATGCACAGATACAGATGTGGACCAATGACATGGATAGAGAAACAGGGATATGATTCTCCATTTCCTAAAATCCTGGACTCGGATATGGGTATGAGTATCCTATGTAATATGCTTATATCATGCGTTTATATCTAGTTTCTGAAGCTAGATGTCATTTTTAAAGACTTTGCCAAATTTGATCAAGTTTCTAACATGTGCAGATTGTTTTATAGTATAATTTGTAAAAACATACCATTTTACATATTTTATAAGTGTTAATGCTATAAAGTACATCTAGAAGTATCCGTTGTATCTGAAATGGGTACACTAGCCATGTACATCCAGGTATTATGGCATCTCATTTTTGGTATGCTAAAAAAAGTTTCACTGGTGAAAAATAAAGCTGGACCTGTACATGAGGGAATATAATTTCTATCCAAAGCATATCCTGAGTGAGACCTGAAATTAAATCTGCCATATTAGAAAAAACAAAGGTAGCCCAAGAAGGTAAAATATAAGATCATATCCAATCTTCATCTTCCAATGCATCTAATCCATGGAATCTGCTATGCGAAAAAGGAGAACACTAGACGCTTGGCCTCCCAATAGAGATCATATCTGAAAATTGCTTTGCTATTTAATTCAGACTGGCAGATAATCACTTTTTCACAAACGCTATAAGTAACAATCTCGAAACCAAAACCTGAGGTCTTTAATAATGTCAAAATCAATTTTTTTGAATGTTGATGCGAGAAAACTGGAGGTTTTTTATGGGAATAAATATTACATACTTATGACCTATTGCATTTAACATCCGAATCGAAATCTCAATATTCTCAAAATATCACTTGGTCAATGAATCATATTGCAATTGATGAAATGATGGTATTGAATCCTGTACAAGCATCTAAGTCAAATAATCAATGTGCATTGGACATTTTGGGATTGACACCAAAATAATAATAAAAGTTGAAGTTGGATTAGGTCTAAATATATTGATAGCAGCAACAAATGTGCAATGCAACATTCCTCATTGGCATCTATTGCTTCTTTTAGATGAGATAGCTTATTGTATGTACCTTCAACTGTGTACTCTTCTGTTTAAATATTGCAAACTCTTTTGCAATAGCAACTTCATCTGTGGATAGTCCTACCTGACTGTGCCAAGCTCTGAAGAAGGATTTTAGTTGAAAAGAGATCTTATTTTGAAAATTATATAAAACTTATGGCTTATTATAACTTAAAAGGGGAGCTAGCTATTTTAATTTCAAATCGATGTTTGCATAAATGAGAACGAACGCTTCTTTTATTGCATGGTACAAACTGCATCTCAGAGCTAGAGGGTAGTCAAGTTTTCCATCATGTTCAGTGTATTCAAGAATTCCTGATATAGGATAAAAAAAAAAAAACGCAAAATAGGGATGCCTTTTACAAGAAAAATCAAATCAACAGAATACAGAACTGGAAAAGTGGTATATAAATGAAAAGATATAAACGTAGTTAAAATAAAGAAGGGGAAAAGAAGAGCTCTTATCTTTTATCTTTCGATTTCTTTTGGAAAGCAATCTAAATAAACAGTAGGAGGTTAAAGAACCAAAATGAGACGGAGAGAAGGAAAGAGAACCTTAGAAACGTACTCCGACTCGGCAAATTTGAAAGCGAAACCAAGGCAGCCAAAGAGAACGGAAACGAGGGAGCAGGCGCTGCAGAAGGGTTCCAATCGAAGGTCATCGGAGCTGGTGGCGATGGACTTGGCGAGCTGTTCGAACGCCTCTGCTATCACGGATAGGGGCGTTTCTGCGGCATCTTCAAATGATTCTTCTTCTTCATCCATCATTTTGGTATTCTTGCTCATCCATCACCTTACTACTTGCTTTCTTTTGGGTTTTGATGGATCAGAAAGATAATGCTTGCAAGTATGGGAAAGGCCGAGAGAGAGAGAGAGGTGAAATTGTACAGAGATTCCGAACAAAGACATTACAGAAGGGAACACAGAAGCGAATGGTAACCATCTTCTTTCCTCTATCTCTCGTCGAAAGGGGAAGAAGAAGAAAGGGCGGGAACGAAGGGCCATAGATGGCTGAGTCTGCTACAGTTGCGGGGGGCTCTCTCAACCAAACAAGTGCCTGTGCCGCGAACCAGAATGGCAGCGTGTTTGAAATGCGATGTGAATTATTTTATTTAATTATTTCGCCCAAATAACGCCATTGGGTCCATAGCTCAGTGGTAGAGCATTTGACTGCAGATCAAGAGGTCACTGGTTCGAACCCGGTTGGGCCCTAATTTTCTTTTTACTTCCCCGCAACGAGACTTTTACTCATATTTTTGAACTTTGATTGCAAGACAATTTCATTTGCATTAATACAAATGCATGGGAATGCCTGGTTTATTTTTGTTTTGGATTTTACTTTATTCTGCTTCATGTCTGAATTTGCACCCAAATCCTTTGCACATTGCACCACCATAGTTTTGCATCGGTGCAAATTCATTGCACTGCAACCAAACGCAGCAAAAATTTCCTCACAAAGACATGCTTTGATTTGCGAATTGCGATATAAAAGGGCTGTCTCGTTAGTCACTTGGTAAATTCTCTCAAACTTTAATTGCTCACATATTGCATTTACACCTATAAACCACGCTGACATTCTTGACTGCATAGATTCATTTACAGCCCAAGATCTCAACCTAATTCCATCTTTATAAGACAATCAATCAACTACACCCCACCGGCGAGTTCGACTCCCCCTTGAGACTCATCCTCTTTTCGACGGAGCTGGATTGGCTTGAATGTATATAACTTTGCACATAACAAGTAGTACACCAGATTCAAAGCCTGCAAGACTGTGATCAACCAGTAGAAATACTCCAGTTTTCCTCTGTTGATGTTTTTGTCTGGAAGCCAGTTTGATCCCCCTGGGCCTGCACTGAACTTGTGCACGACTGTGACCAGCAGCGTACTGATGTAATTCCCTGCCGATATGGACGTCCAAAAGAGAGCCGTGGCTGTGCTCCTCATGCTCTCTGGTGCCTGATCATAGAAGAACTCGAGGTGCCCGATAGACATGAAGGCTTCAGCTATCCCATGGAGGCTATACTGTGGGATGAGCCAACAGACTGTAATGGGAATGGTGGAATGCGGGTTGTCCATGAGGCCATGCACTGAAGCAACGTGTTTGCGTTTGATCTCAACGAACCCAGCAACAAGGGTGGCTAACAGTGAGATGATGAAACCGATGCCCATGCGCTGTAGGAAGGAGATGCCCCTGTCAAGGCCGGTGAATCGACGAGCAATAGGGACGAGTACGCGATCGTAGATGCTGATTGTTGTGAGCATGGAGACAATGGTAAAGACGGACATGGAGCCTGGGGGAATTTGGAAGGAACGGACGATGTGCCGATCCATGGTTCGAGCTTGCTGTAGGGAGAACGTGTTTTGCTGTGCGTAAGCTGTGATGAGCAGGATCCCAGCCGCCCATATTGGTCCCATTCGAATCAGTGATTTCAACTCTTCAACCCGGTGGACTGTACTTAGCCTCCACAGGTTGGGTGTTGATGAAGCTTTGACATTATCTTCTTCCGTCACGATTGCGGCCTTGTCTAGGAACCTGCGTTGAGTCTGCTTGCTCATCAGGAAGCTAGCTAACAAATGAAATCGATCGATTCAATTCTTTCTGCCTAGCTAAAACTAAAAGCACTGTTTCTCAACTTATCTTTGTGAGTCTACTACTTGATTAATCCAATGAAGATCAAAAGAGAGTAAGTGGGTTCTGCCTAAAAAAAAACATTCATGTCAAGTCTTTAATACCATCGACTGATCAAATCACTAGATGGGTCAAAACTCAAGAGTTAAAAACCAAGCCAAGGTGGGTATGATATGAATTTCCATGCCTATCCAGTACTATATCAAATTAATTTACAAAAGGACTTTTTCTTTTCTTTTCATTTTTTAATTTCATTTGGATGGGACCCATTCAATGATATGTCCCAATCCTCTGAAAGCAAGACACATGGCAAAAGTACAACTCCCTACACGCTTCGACAGGTCTCCATAAGTGTGCTCTGCTACGCAAGGACTGAACCAAGAGGACTATAAGTGTAAAGTGTGCTCTGCAACTGGCTCCAACTCTTGTCCAACAGGGAGCTAGAGTTCGACTGCTGGAGCACGACCTGGTCTATGTAAGTGGACATAGACTTCACTTTGATCAGACCCATTAACGACCAAGATGGGGCCAACCCACCACTTGGATAACCAAATGGCAAGCATATAGGCCAATGCAGAGTTAACAAGTGACAAGTTTTCTTTTCGGTGAGGATAGGGCCCTTTCCTTGACAAAGGGCAAACCGACACACACAAGCCTTTGTTGTTTTCCATGATGGTACTTTGGCACATCTCTTGATACATGGCTGATGATCCGTGGCCTGAAAATCATACCAACTGGACTCAAAACATCTTATTGTCTTTTAGCCCCAACACCTCCTTGATCCGAAGGCTGAGATCTTGGTGTCAATAAAATTAAATTTGTCTTATGTTTGATATAAAAGAATCTACCACCGACTGAATTTTCATTGGAATTTGGAAGACGTGAGTTATCATCTAAAGGTGTGGGTTTATGGAATATGCCTAGTTCAGGAAGATGCCAAACATCTTTATTATCTGAAGAAAAAATAAATTGATCACCCCAATTTTAAACTCAAATTTTACTAAAATGTTGAACTAAAAGTTCATGATCCCAAATTATTTCTAGTACTGGCTTAGTGGCTTTAATTTGTTAATCTATTGCAAGTTATGGTATAATAAAGATTTAATAAAACGCAAATCATTTATGACTATGCAATTTGGCATTGCATTTGTTAAAAATTTTCAGAACATTTTAAATGAATTATGAAAGTGTTGGCAGTGGAAAGAAATTTCAAGGAATTAAAGGAATCTTTCTCTTATAAGAAAGATTGGTAGGGCAAGCGAAAGTTCAAAGAAAACTAAAACAAAATAATAAGACTTTAGGCTCAATTTGAAAAGAATATAAATACCAGTGCAAAGAAAAATAGTGGAGAGAGTAAGATGAATATAAAAACTGTCTTAATTCTATCTCTTTTGGTAAAAGAAAAAAAAAATTACCTTTCTTATTTTTTTCTTTCTTTTGTCACCTGAGGCTCAGTTTGGAAGGAAAACAAATATAAATATGTAAAGTGCAAATCATTTGTACTCTTCCCAAACTGAGCCATAGCTTGCAACGGGATTAACATAATATCATTATCTAGAATTATATATAGATGGAGTTCACATATTGTACTGTTTTGTTCAACGATGGGTCAAATGGGTATCTCTCTCAGTGTCTCCCTCAAATAATAATTGAACCTTCCCCTAAAAATGAGGTCTCTCTCTCTCTCTCTCTAAATTATTGCCGAAACCTCGACAAATAAATATATTAGAAAGAATAAAAAAATATGTATAAGAAAATGATTAACTCACGTGAATTGTTTACTGTGGAGAAGCTTCCCAGTAGCAGAAATGGAGGCATCTAGCTCCTCGTTCTGGTAGAGCAATGCGGGATCAGAAACCTTTTGCAGCTTTCTTTTCCTAAAGGCTGCTACAACTACCTGCACCAAGCGGGTGAAGGGACTCCCGGCGGGATCCAAGTTCCGATAGAGAGGATAGCCAACGATGAACGTGATAATGGACAGAAACATGGCGATAGTCGGGATTCCAAACCCCCATCCCCACCCGATATTATCTTGAATGTACACAATCACTGTCACCGCCACAAGGATGGAGACGCCCATGCAGAAGTAGTACCAGTTGAAGAACTTCCATGTGCTAGTCTTTTGCTTGGGATCCGTCTCATCGAATTGGTCTGCACCAAATGCCACCACGCAGGGACGAATTCCGCCGGAGCCGATTGCCGTCAGTAAGAGAGACACATAGAGGATGGCTAGCTGGCCGGCGTCAGCCTCCTCGCACACCTCGTTCCCTTTGCATGGCGGTGGCCTTAGCTGTGGAAGGATTGCTGATACAGTCAAGCTTGTCATTCCCTAGACACACATATTAAGACAAAGTTACTACCATATATAAACAGATGTTTTTAGTTCTGATACATGGATGAGTTCTTCTCTTATCCATCGGCGAAACGTTAAGGTCAGAGTCAGACAGTGAGATGTGTTCTCTTATCTGCTACTTGTCTGTCTGAAACTTAATTACTTGATGGTGGATCTTCTCAATCTCACACGAATGCAAATTTATGTCTGACCCGTTTTGTTTCTTTGCCATTAAATGCTATAAAGATTAATTGATTTTGCTACAAGACGAAACTTTGGACCTCTAACCCAGATGACACCAGGATCAAAAGCCAGTGCTTTTTAGCTCTCCTTGGCCGACAAAGGAAAAAAGAGACCCACGAAACATCTATCGATCAGAGGAAGGCAGTAAAAGAACTAAAAAAGTTGAATCATGTAAAGATGATTACTTGGGTTTCCTAAGTGATCATTTGGCTCTACTTTGTAATGGGTCTAAATCATTTTCTTCTCTTCTCCACACACACATAAACACACACGAGAAAGAGATGAGGATTAATTGCTAGCTCTTAACTATTTGGTATATAATAGACGCCACCGTTATCGTCCAAAAGCGGCCGGCGAATGAATCTGCGATGAAGGCTCCGAGCAAGGGTGTCAAGCTTGCAGTTCCCCCAAAGTTGGTGAGAGTGTTGGCTGCCTTGGTCAGAGGCATGTGTAGCTGTTGTGTCAAGTAGCTAATCATATTGGCAGCAAAGCCGACCACAGCCAACTTCTCACAAATTTCATTAGCTGCACCCATCAAAAACAAAACTTGCATCAGAATATTTGATGACCATCAAACCCCCCACAATAAGCAAAACAACATCAAAACGATGGTGAAGATGATGAATTTTCATGAAAAAGCACTGTAAAAAGAAGGCTTACAGAAGATGAAGGGCATTGTTCTGATCCCTCCCTTTCTCCATTTGGCGAGACTGCTTGTCTCCTCCATTTCTCTTTTTTCTTTGCTTAACTCATCTCTCCATTCCCACCCTCACCCCTTATTTATAGAACGTGTGAAGGTTATAAACAGTAAATGGCGGTGCTTGTATTTTTCTGTGTAACGTACAGTACTGCCATTTCCACACTTCCATGTCCACTCCACAACTAATTCTTGGATTACATGATTCTTTTGTAACAAATGTAATTAAGTAAGATTTATTAACTACAATACAGGTAATGTTAGAGAATTAGAGTGATAAAATCCAATTAAATCAGGGGATTTGTGTTGGTTCAATCCTTTCTTTGCTTCTCTCTTTCAGTGAAAGTTTAGGGAGGTGGATTGAATTATTTTTATTTTTTCATAAATGCATTGTATTGTATATGTGTGGACCTTATTGGTTGATCCATGGGAGAAGAATCTTTGGGACAATATGAAAAGTGATAACAGACGAGTAGACGTGCCATGAAGAAGGACAGCACCAGGACCGTCCTATGGCTGGCATCAAAAGGGACAAGCCGGCACGATGAGCACACATTCACACAGGCTGCGCCATCCCACTTCGGGATACTTTTGCTTGGTAAATGGACTGGGCTTGAGCCCATCTTGTAGGGCCTAGTCTCTATTAGTTCCATGAAAAACAAAAAAAGAAATACAAGAGTCAGTTCACTATTTGATGGTTGGTATATTTAATAAAACATAAAACATAATGGAGACTATGTACAGAGATGTGGAGGGTGGGGCTTTATCCCCATGGCCTATGAGCTATGGCCCATAACTGGTCTAGAATGGACTTGTAGATGTTATGGGCTGTTCTTTTATGGACCTTCAGTGAAGATTTTTGCTCTTCTTCTAATTTCTTACTTTCCAGTTTCCAAGGACAGAGTAAATTCTTTCATAGCTGGATAGGCAATGAAAGCGGAGCCTGAATAAAATTATCACCCCAGTCCCAGTACATACCCATGCTTCATCCTTCTGAAATGCCGTAGAGAGAGAGTTTTGTATTTAAATAAAGAATCTTTTTTCACGCTATGCTCCCAACGCCTATTTCAGCACAGCAGTAACTGAGAAGCTGCATGTACCGTAATATTCACATTCACATGCAGTGGCAGGCAAGATTGGCGTAAAACTGTGCAATTTTGTATCAACTGCTGCACGTAAATGCAGGATTAGCGTAAATCAGAGGAAAAAGACAACGAAAACGAGAGACAAAAAGGACACATCCTTTAAGGGCTCTACAGTTTGCATATAAATTAATGCAATTCATAGTGAGTAATTTTGTTCTTCTGCTATTCCTCTATTATACAAGCAAGCAAACCTAGAAAAGATGGTATTTTTCACAATTTTCTCCGCTTGGACTAAGGAGAAAATCCATTACAAGAGTTCTGTACTAGTTCGTGGAAATCTTGAGGGGGTGGTGGTGAATTATCCCCAGAAAAGCTGAGTTTACGTAACGCCTGTGAACTGTAGTCGGATGACGCCAGAGGTTACGCATGAGCTGCCACATGTTGGACGGAGGGACCCGGACAACTAATTGCCATGTTTGTCTGATTCTAGGGTTCTACTTTCCTATCTCTCGAGCTGTCCATAGACGGAGAACCAGGACACATGTCGGGTTATCTTATTATTTAATTCACTATTGGATGTCATTTTGAATGTTTTGCTCAGGATGAGATGATAACAAATTTGGAGGAAAAAAAGTCTCGGGAAAAAGGGGGGAAAGAGTTTTTCCTCTCATTCAAATTAACTCTGTCACTGTGAATTTGAATTATACTGCCCATTCCAAGCGGGACTCAGTGAGAAGGTTGCATAGATTTGGCAGTGACATTAAAATTTTTGTCAAATTCTTGTGGCGATCATGGATTCTGAATGTCTTCATCTGAATAAAACGAAATGAATGGACAGGATTCACTTAGCCAAATCCCTATACTTGGGAACTTGGGAACTTGGAAATTTGGCCCGACCTCGCGATCGCCCAACGCGTGGCAAAGGCAAGCAGCTCGGGACAGTAGAGCACCCAAAGCGAACATCGGAAGCAAGTCCAAACTCACTACCGAGCCCCAACTCCAGATCGTTGTGTTTAGTCCGAGCTCCTTGTTAAGAGCGAACTCCCTGTTAAGTGTCCAAACTCCCTAAAGAACCCGAGCTCCCTAAAGAACCTGAGCTTCCTAAGTCCAAGCTCCCTACTAGGAGCCCGAGCTCCCTGATAAGAGCGAGCTCCCTCCTGAGAACCCGAGCTCCCTGCGAGGAGCACGAACTGTACTG
>NW_010729113.1:1787868-1819387 GCF_000365185.1 Nelumbo nucifera | reverse complement strand
AAGTAGCTCTCCACCAGGGAGCTCGCCACCGGGCAGTTCGCCACCAAGCAGTTCGTCACCAAGCAGTTCTCCCCCAGGGAGTTCGCCACCAAGTAGCTCATCACCAAGGCACGTCACCACCGGGTCAAACAATGAGGTACTTAGCCAAAAAATTTATACATCACAAAAAAAGGTACGTGACCAAAAACGGTTACATCAGGATTCTAGGGAGAGCCCCTCCTGCCCACTGGGAGAATAACCCTTCCCATCTTGATCAGAGATGGCGACGTCACCATGATGGCCATGGTAGACTTCATCGTGGTGCATTGCCCTTCCTCTTACAACGTGATCCTCGGCATGTCGACCCTCAACGCCCTACAGGCTGTAGTCTCAACATACCAGCTCGCCATGAAATTTCCAACCAAGTACGGCATAGGGGTCGCACACAGAGACCAGAGAACATCGCGACACTACTATCAGCTCTCTTGCTGAGAACCACGTCCAACAGTCGAGACACTGATGGCGGAGGCCTATGACTTATGCGATGAGGTAAAGGCACAGTGCAGCTAACCTGTGGAAGACCTCATCCAGGTCCCCCTTTCTGAAGAAGATCCTGAGAGGACAATCCAAATCGGCTCCCTACTAGACGACCACCTTTGAGAAGAACTTGTGCAACTATTGAGGAACAACGCCGACGTATTTTCTTGGTCGACAGCGAACATGCTTGGGATCAACCCTGAAGTTATCACACATTGGCTGAACGTCGACCCACACTACCAACCTGTGAAGCAGAAAAAGAGGAGCTTCGCCATAGAGTGGTGGCAAGTGATCACCGACGAAGTACAGAAACTGCTCGACGCTGGATTTATTTGAGAAGTCAAGTACCCCGACTGGCTGGCCAACGTAATAATGGTGAAGAAGGCCAACGAGAAGTGGAGGATCTGCATTGACTTCACCGACCTAAATAAGGACTGCCCCAAAGACAGTTTCTCCTCTGCCGAGGATCGACCAACTCGTCGACACAACGGCGGGGCACGATCTACTGAGCTTCATGGATGCCTTCTCAGGTTACAACCAAATCCGGATGCACCCGGACGACCAGGAGCAGACAACTTTTATTACCGACCGAGGCCTATATTGATACAGGGTAATGCCCTTCGGCCTCAAGAACGCTAGTGCCACTTATCAGCGGCTGGTGAATGAGGTATTCAAAGAACAACTCAGCCAGAATGTAGAGGTGTATGTTGACGATATGCTCGTGAAGAGCAAGAAAGCCGAGCATCACTTGGCTGACCTTCACGAAGTCTTCAACACCCTCAGAAAATACAAGATAAAGCTAAACCCAACCAAGTGCGCTTTCGGAGTCGGCTCCGGCAAGTTCTTGGGGTTCATGGTGACAGAGAGAGGGATCAAAGCGAATCCGGAGAAGATAAAGGCCATCCTTGACATGCCATCTCCCCAGACCCATAAAGAGGTGTAGTGACTCACCGGGAGAATAGCCGCCCTTAGCAAATTTATGTCCAAATCCACGGATTGCTATCTCCCTATCTTCAAAGCCCTTAAGTGGCCAAAGGATTTTTGTTGGACTAAAGAATGTGAGTAGTCTTTCCAGGAGCTGAAGCAGTACCTATGCTCTCCACTCCTCCTAACCAAGCTGAACCCAAGGAACGAGCTATTGCTCTACCTCTCGGCTGGAGACGAGGTCGTCAACTCGGTACTTATTAAGGAAGAAGACCGAGTACAGAGGCCAATCTGCAACACCAGCAAAGTCCTCAGTGGTGTAGAGACCCGATACTCCAACCTCGAGAAGTTAGCCTTAGCTCTCGTTACAGCCGCCAGAAAGCTTATACCCTACTTTCAGGCCCACAGCATCCGAGTACTTACCAACCAGCCCCTTAAGTAGACACTACAGAGGTTGGAAGTATCTAGCTACTTGGTCAAATGGAGCATGGAACTAAGTGAGTTCGACATCGAGTATGTACCCCGATCGAGGATCAAAGCCCAGTCCTTGGCAGACTTCATCGCAGAATGTACATTCACCACCAAGGAACCGGCCCTGCCACCCCAAGTATGGACTCTGCACGTAGATGGCATGTCAAACCAGTAGAGTAGCGATGCCGGCCTCATCCTCCTCGGCCCAGACGACGTAGTGATGGAACACGCCCTTAGGTTCAAGTTCAAGGCGTCCAACAACGAGGCCAAGTATGAGGCCCTGATTGTTGGGCTCCGCCTTGCCTTGGACCTTGGGACCCGAAGAATCGAAGCCTTCAATGACTCACAGCTAGTGGTCAACCAAATCCACGGCTAGTTCGAGGCTCGGACCCCCTCCATGGTGAGTTATATACAAAAGGTGCAAGAACTCATTCAGCAGCTCGAGCATTTTAATATTTAGCAGATCCCTCGATCCGAGAACACCCGAGCCGACGCCTATTCAAAGCTAGCCAGCTCGCCACAGTCCGACCTTGGCTCGACTGTACGACTGGATACATTAGCCCAGCCGAGCATCGCACCAACAAGCCTTCTCATCCTCCTAGTACAGCACGACCCATCTTGGATGGACCCCATAGCCGAGTATCTTCAAAAAGGCACTCTCCCAGAAGACCAAGTAGAAGCGAAGAAGCTCCAACATAGAGTAGCCCGGTACTGCCTTATCCAAGGCCAACTCTACAGCTGCTCCCACACTCTCCCATACCTGAAGTGTCTCCCCTCAGCCGAAGCAAACTACGTCCTTAGGGAGATACATGAGGGCATTTGCGGAGATCACCCTGGCACGCGCAAATTGGCCCTTAAGGCACTCCGACAGGGCTACTTCTCATCGACGATGAAGCAAGATGCTGCCCAATTAGTTCGAAAGTGCGACAGCTGCCAACGGCACTCCAATCTCCATCACCAGCCTGCAGCCCCCCTAAAGTCGATCACCATCCCGTGGTCGTTCATCCAATGGGGAATGGACATCCTCGGCCCCTTCCCACCGTGGTTGCGCAGAAGAAATTCCTTCTTGTAGCAATAGACTACTTCACCAAGTGGGTGGAAGCCAAAGCTTTGGCATGCATCACCGCCCATAATGCTCGGAACTTCTTTTGGCAGGGTATTATTTGCCGCTTCGACATCCCTCGCATACTCATCATGGACAGTGTGACACAGTTTACCGACAAGAAGTTCGAAGCCCTCTGTGCCGACCAAAACATCATTGGATTACCGCAATGCACTGACCCTAGAGTAACGGACAGACTGAGATAACCAACCGAACCCTGCTATACGGCCTGAAAACATGCCTGGACCAAGCCAAGAGAAGGTGTGTTGAGGAGTTGCCGAGCATACTCTAGGCATACAGGATGACCCCGCGGATCGCCACCAGAGAGACCCCTTTTAGTATGACCTACGGGGCCGAGGCCACAGTCCCCGTGGAGATAGGTTCCCTAACTATCCAGATCGAGCTATTCAACGAGGGGCAGAATGATGTAGATTTGCACACGGAATTGGACCTAGTAGAACAGGCTCGGGACTGAGCACATGTAAGAATGGTCGCACAACAATAGAGGATGGCAAAGCACTACGACTCCAAGGCCAGAAGACGCGAGTTCAAGACAGGCGATTTCGTCCTACACAGAGTCATAGTCCCCACACCCAGAGAAGGCAAACTCGTACCAAACTGGGAAGGATCATATAGAATTACCAGGGTCCTCGGACCGAGCACTTATAGACTCGAATATCTCAAAGATCGACCAATACCAAGGAGCAGAAACTCGGGAAATCTCAGAATGTATTACCAGTAGATCTACAAGCAATAAAAGTCTCCTTTTTTTCAAGCTACATCTCTGACCCCCAGGCACATACATGCTCACCGGACACACTACACATGCACAGGCCAAACCGCACTACCGACCAAGGTGACTCCATCAACCCTAGAATGGATAAGCCCATAATGCCTAGCTCGGCAGTGTATCGCCGACTAAGCTACCCGACTCAACTGACCATGGCTGAGCCTAAAATGTGGAGAAAGAACGCCCCTACCCACCGAGGCCTAAGGGTGGTCGTGGAACTCTGCATAACCACCGACTAACAACTGAGCTAGCGAGGAAACGGCTAACCCTAGAAGGGCCCCAAAGGTTCCCGAGACCAGAAACTGAGCATCCCTTGGCTGAGAGCTCGGGAACCGAAAGATCTCGGTCAACCACATCTCGATCGGAAGAAGGCCAAGGACACTGAGGCATAGCCTAGCTCGGCAGGCGATAGCCTGGCCGGTCATGCCTCGGACAGAAAAAGAAAAATGCACAAGTAAAAATAGCAACAACAACAACAAGATGTGTGTATATAGTCAACACAAAGAAGAGCTGATATTCAACTTAAGATTGTCCATTACATCATTTGAGGCTCGACATACCGAGCCAATACAAAAAAATAAGAATAAAAAAGAGCACGACAAAGACAAAAAAAGCATAACTTTGAAGAAACCGCTCAATCCTCGGCGGTAGAGTCAGTAGCCCCATCAATAGCTTTGGCCTCGTCCCCAGTCTCTTCATCAGCTTCCTCGATGGAGCCCTACAGAGTATCCGGATCGTAAACTCCCCAACCATGTGACTCCTCGGCCAGCTCCAGATGGCGGCGAAAGATCCTTCATTGGAAGATGTTGAATCCAGCTGCGAAGGAAGCCTCAACGTACTCATCCATGTGCAGCTTCATCTCCTTCGACGCCTTGTACCAGTCAACTGCCTCCTGCCTTAACCTCTCCCGCTCTGCCTTAAGCTTAGCAATCTCTTGCTTCAACCCCCGGATAATGCTGGCCTATTTGGCCATCTACACCTTCAACTCGGCCACCTCCCTCTCTAGCACAGCCGACCGCTCCCCGGCAGCCTGAAGCTCGGTCAACTAGGCCTTCTGCCATAAATACTCGGAGTGTTCTCGCTCGTACGTCGATCGGAGGTCTCGAAGACTATTGACCAATGCGACTTCCGCACAAGCATTTTTCAGAAGAGAATGATGAGTGTATGCGCAAAAAAAAAAAAAAAAACAAACAAACAAACAAAAACACAAGGGATAAGAAAGAAAGGAATTCACCTGGGCAACAGACCGCATAAGCGCACACTCTAAGGCTCCACTGCCGACCCGACCAATTCCCGAGCCATCGACATGGTCATGATCCTTCACAGCAACTGCTTGGGAACCCCAAGCATCTCCAAGTTATCATCTACAGAAATTGACCACCGCGACATGTGCAGACCCGAGCTGCTGCCGCCCGCTTCTGTCCCCGACACACCCATAGGACGACGAACCCCTTTAGGGTCAACTATGACAACATCGTCCTCCTCAGACTCCCGTTGCCGAACTCTCCTTTGTTGATGAGCAGCCCTATCCGTGGATCGTGGCTGGTCCACTATCTTGGGCCGAGCCTTTGGCTACGTACTAGCTCGCCCCCACCTCTGCCGAAGTGCCCTCATCTGACAAACAATCTCTTCTTTGCTGGCCATCCTTATACCTGCAACACAGAATGCCCGAGATAAGTAGAAAGCAAACAAGGGAACAGTGACTCAGCAGACGAACAGTAAAAGAAACAGACCTGCCACCCTCTCCATCAACCCGACGAACATTAGCATCTCCGAGCATGTATACACCATCACATCTATTTCGTGGATCATGCTCAGGGCTGACCTTTCCTCCCAAGTGAGCGTTGTCCACTAGGGCTATGGCATATTTGTTCTCGGTTCCCGTAGCTCGGCCCGAAGGGGGAGACCCCTAGGAATGTGCACAAAGAAGAATGACTCCTTCTAGTGCTTCACAGAAGAAGGAGCCCCGACCAGTGACTGGACATTCTGCCTACTAGAGAAATAGTAGTACCCTTGTTGGTGGTGCTTCAATTGGAGCATAAAGCTCAGCATCCCCAGGGTTAATTCGATATCACAGACCGCGTAGTAGGACATGAGGCCAAGCAAGAACCTGAAGGAGTTTGACATCAGATGCACCGACATCACCCTGTACCAGCCCAGTACCTCAACAACCCCCTCGCTCAATGGGAACCTCATCCCAGCCTCTAAGCTATGCTCATAAACGCATAGCTCACTGGGCTGAGCATCAATGGCCATCTTGCCGGGTAAAAGACACCTCACTTGGTATTCCGCGGGGATGACGTACGTAGTTTGGATCCGAGCCATATCCCCGAGCGTCAAGATGCAAGGCGTGGTGCCAAACCGGTGACCTGCCCGTAGAGGAAGCTCCACCTCTGTCTCGAAGGGACCAGTCTCAGCCTCCTCGAATTCGGCAGCCACAAAATCTCTCAACTCAGGCTCATAGTTCGGGCCATGAGAAGATCTAGAATCGGAACTACTAGAGGACCCAGAAGAGGAAGAGGACCAACGAGATGAAAGAGACATATCAGGCAATCTACAGAGCTGAGGAACGAAAACCACCGAGCAACCTGCCAAGCTATCTGCCGAGCAACCCACCGAGCAACCTGTCGAGCAATTACTGCCGAACAATACCAACCACCTTCTTGCAAATGACATAGAGGAGAGGGTTCCCCCCTTTTCTTTTACAGCCACCATGAGCACAGACCGAGGAGAGATCAACGGTACAAATGAAGCACCTCTAACAACACCTCGGAAGACCAATCGATGTGACCAATAACGCACGTGCAAAGCATCGAAAACCAAAGTGGTGCCCCTGACAAGCAGTTGTTACGACCATTAATTGTGTCGGTTTGACCCTCAGTGCCAGTCCTACCACCGACGTGGATCCTCGACTGGGCCGCTCAAGGACGCCGGCCCAACCAGAATGCCCAATACCGACCTCAATCGAACCCCGACCCAGACAAGGCTACACGACCACGCAATAGTCCGGCCGAGCATTCCCCCTCATCGACAGTAGAATTGGGGGAGTGGTTCGGGAACCAAAACTTCGGTTCTTATTTAAGTTCTACAACCGACGATCGGAGGACTCCTCGGCAATGACCAACACGGTGCGAACAAGGCAATAGCTCGGAAGTCCCTCGGCAACAACCAACGCTGCGCGGACAATACGCATGCCCAGAAGTTCCTCAGCCGAACAACGAACCAAGAGAACCTCGTCCCTTGACTTCGGAACTGGGGGAGTGGTGTTGGGGTCATGGCTGAGTTGGCCTAGAGAGATACATGGACGCCCAGTCATCACCCGACCACGTCGGCATAGCTCGGCCATGTCAGCTCAACACGACCACGTCATCTCAGCTCGGCCATGTCGGCAAGCCCAACCGAGCTATGTTACTACCGTTGTCCCCTTCCTTATCCCTCCAACCACGTCAGCTACACGCCACGCGGATAAGCCCGACTATGGATAAGGGTGGGAAGACAACTCCACCGAGGAGTAGGACTCTACCCTGGTAACCTCGATGGAGAGCTCTATTCCGATTATCCCGGAACCCTAATCTGACCAGGAGATAGACCCCCGGCTATAAAAAGGTACTCCATGCTCAAGGTAAGGGATCCCAACTGCTAGCACCCATACTTTGACTTTGCTCGGACTAGCACCCTCATTGCTCGGCCTGACCATTCACCGCCCTCTCATTGACTTGAGCATCGGAATATCTACCCGGGGACAACTCCTCGGGCTTCTGACTTCTTCTCTTGATCGCAGAATACATAGCACGATACTATCCTTGTAAGCTTGGAACCGCCCAGTCAACAATGACTATTTAGTTACTCTCCTCAACTCATACATTACCTCGGACTAAACAGTATCACATCTCCACCATATATTAAAAACATCTAATAATGACATCATCAAGACTGATACTATCATCGGGTGTTTCTAATACACAATAGGATATGCTATGGGGCGTTGTGGGGCTGATCCTTGTGGGGCGGAGATGTGAACTCACCCGGTTTGTCCATTCAAAGTTTACAATGATAATAAATAAAAGCTTTAGTTTTAATGTTTCTTATATTCTTAAATCAATGAATATTGGGTACCCGATATATTATTTGCAGCTATAACCATATATTAATCATCTACAATTGTTTTTTATGCTACTCCCTTGTACAGTACCATATGCAACAAATAGTTGTTGGCTTGTTCCCCACAAGATCAATTCTAACTTTCGACCATTTCATTTGTAAACTCTTTGTGGAATTTTAATACTAACTAACTCATCATGGATTTTTCTTTTTCAATGAGGCCCTATAATGGATGAGAGCTTCTTTACTTGTACAAGTGGCAGCTCGATCGAAAGGACATCTCATTTCTGTCAATCTGTCATGATGCTACTCCATGCCTGCTCTGACATTGCCAGTTGAAACTTCTATTAAAATGATGACTAACAACTAACAACTTACAAATGTAAGAAACACCAATATTGGTATCATCATCAGTCTTGGTTTGCCACATGTCTCCCAGCAAGGAGATTATAAGATGGTCTAACACCTTTCTATATAAGATAGAGAAATATTTGCTACATTTGCAGGTCTACCGAAATTTGAACAAGGTCCAGTACATGGTGAAATCTAGCATTTATTGCGAAAGTGAAAGCACAAATGGTAAATCAATAGTTTTGCTCCTTCAGCAGTTGCGATTGATGCTCAATATTAGGGACGTATCCTATCCATTTCCACTGACTTTGGATTGCAGTGCAAATCTGAATCAGATATAAATTTTGCTTCCGGCCGGTTCAGTTTGTGTCTGTTTGTTTGTAATCAGGATTTTTATATGATACAAAATTATACTTTTTGTCCCATTTCTATTCAGTAGTAGCTAGTGTAGATTTTGCATCTAAAAAATGGGACTGTATCTAGTAGGCACAATATAATAAATACGTTCAATGAGCATTTGACAACTGTCAAAAGTAGTTTATAATCCTTTTCAAGGGTGTAGGCTCCAGGAGGCATTTTAAGGGACAGGTGTTAATTTTTTTTTAAGTGCTCATTGAACATGCTTACAACATTGTGCCTACCTGATTCGAACTGTTTTTACCTTCCTACTTCAATTCTCTCATATAAAATGGGGATCAATCAACTAGATCATCTTGATTCCTAACTCACTCTCAAACAAATAACCATCCTACTTCCATTCTTTTGCATAAAAAGGTAAGACCATACTATTTTATTTTTCACAAACAAACAAGACAAAGTCTATCTTTGAATAATTGAAAAGAATTGGGAAAATTCAACTCTAGTACCCTGAACTTTGGGGGTAGTGTCAAGTTAGTACCAGAACTTTCAAACATGTCATTGTAGTACCCAAACTTTCAAAAAGTGTCAAGTTGGTTCAAAATTGTTAATGGACGTTAAGTATCATGTAAAAAGGACAAAAGTGCCCTTCACCTATCATCTAATTTCTCCCAGAATCTGTTCCTCTAGTCAATCAAACAATTCTTGCTCTTAGATCACCGGTAAAGAGGGGTTCCAAAAGCTCTAAAATCAAAGAACATGATGAAACCCTAGCCAACGGCAAGATAGCAGAGGCAGTTTCATTTTCCGGCGGCTCTCCGGCATTGTAATGGCTAGTGAATGTTGTTGTAGAGGCATCGGCGGCTACCGAATGTTGCCTTGGATCTAGAAAACCTGAGACCACACTCCGGCTCTCCATCAAGCTGAAACATGTCCTGCAGTCTACTCCATAGTTGGCTTGCTAATGTTTACTCCTACATTGTTTAATTACCTGGGGCAGAGCAACCTGGCATTAAAAGGCATTCTTGTATGGAAGAAAATCTGTTGTTGTAAATGAATCTAAAGTCTGAAATTGATGAAGCAAGAAAAATATAAACTTGAAAGAAAAGGAAATGGAGAAGAAGATGTTGCCAAGGATAAGACAACAAAAAACAATGGGTTAAAATAGATTGAGATGAGATAGAAACCATACATCATTGAAAATCTAGTGGAATTATACAAGAAGACGACTATCTTCCCTTTGAATAGAAAGGAAACTTCCTCCATGAGCTTTTCCCGCTGAAGTTGGACTGATACATCGCAGACTGAGAGTTTGAACAACTGAATAACTAAAATTAAGAAGCAGGGCTGAATATGAATCGACTGATGATTGATCAACCATGAGTTCCTTTGTATTTATAGAAGTGTATAAGTTTGAGGCATACAATGATTCAAATACAGAGCTAAAGATAAACAAGAACACCGCCATGATAATCTACAAGGATAAGCCTATCATGGTAAGCTTATCGAGTGGAACTCGGAACTCTTATCACGATCCAGATCTGATAGAGTCAGATCTGGATACGTATGTTCTATCAGCCCCCTTGCAAGCTGAGTGTGGTAACTCGAAGCTTGGACCTAAGAGTGGTAAATCGAGTAGAGGAGAGGGGCTTAGTAAAAATATCATCAATTTGATCTGTCGAAGGGATATATTTGATGAATAATCTCTTGCTGAGAGAGAGATCTTGAAGAAAATGAAAATCAACTTCGATGTGCTTCATTCGAGTGTGAAAGACAAGAGTAGAGGCTAAGTAAGTCGCACCAATATTGTCTCACTAGAGAACCGAAGGTGGAGATGCATAGCCGAGATCTTGGAGGAGAGATTGTACCGAGAGTAGTTCGGTGACAATATTGGAAAGAGATCGAAACTCTGACTCAGTACTTGAATGGGCAACTATTGGTTGTTTATTGGAGCTCCAAGAGATGAGGTTGGAGCCTAGATAAATGGCATAACCGCTAGTGGAGCGCCGATCATCTAGGCAGCTGGCCCAATTAGCGTCGGTGTAACCCGTGAGCTGAAGTGATGATGATGAGGAGAAACAAAGACCATGGGTAATAGTGGACTTCAAGTACTGTAGGATACGCTTAACAATGGACCAGTGTTCATCAGTTGGTGAATGTAAGAACTGGCAGGCCTTATTCACTGCAAAGGAAATGTCGGGTCTCGTGATGGTGGCATACTATAGGGCGCCAACAATGCTCTGTTATTCTAAGGGGTCAGACAAAGGAGTACCAGAGGTACAAGAGAGCTTCGAGAAGGGAGCCATTGGAGAGGATACCAGTTTAGCACCATCAAGCTTAGTACGAGTGAGTAGATCCAAAATGTATCGTTCCTGAGAAAGGACTAAGCAGCCGGTAGTAAAACGAGCTTCGATTCTGAAAAAATAATGAAGAAACCCCAATTCTTTGAGTGGAAAGATTGAAGACAAAGATGAAAGAAGTTGGTCAATAGCCGCCGAAGAGTTTCCTGTTAACAGGATATCATCCACGTAGACGAACTTGTAGAGAGTCACTTTGTCATGTGCGAAGATGAAAAGAGATGGATCGACAGTCGAATTCCAAAAGCCAAGACCAAGAAGACCAGTAGTAAGCTGTGAATACCAGGCCCGAGGAGCTTGGCGTAAGCCATATAGAGCCTTCCAGAGGTGACAAACATGATGAGGATGAGATGGGTCTTCAAAACCCTTGGGTTGTTTAACATATATATCTTCATCAATAGAACCATGAAGAAAGACGTTGCTGATGTTGAGTTGCCAAATGGACCAAGAGGAGAGACTGCCAAGGCAAGAATAGTGCGAATGGTTACAAGTTTGGTAACGGGACTGTAAGTGTCAAAGAAGTCCAACCCAAGTATTTGATGAAAACCTTGTGCAACCAATCGCGCCTTGTAATAGTCTAGAGTACCATCGGCCTTGGTTTTGACTTTGTATACCCATTTCGTCCCAATGACATTCATGGCGGGGTCATAGGGTACCAACTCCCAGGTGTCGTTAGTAATAAAAGCATTAAACTCTCATTGCATGGCTTCTCTCCGATGAACAAACTTCAGAGCTTCAGTGAACGTACGAGGTTTTGTCTTGTTATTAGAGAGCAAGGAGATAAGAGCAAATGGGTGAGGATACCGAGTTGCAGTAAGTGACCTTGGAGGAAGAGTACTGTCCATGGATCTGGTTTGTATGGAATGTGTATGGATAGTCAGAGGTGGAAATAGTCGGTGTATGAGCAAGAATATCTTGAATACTGTAGTATCATGTCGGTGATGGGAACGAGTCAACAGAGGAAGTGGACGTTGTATCTGATGCATGAATCGATGGTTCACAGGTGGAGGGAACCAAAGGAAGAGGTGAGGATGGTGTGGATACCTATGGTTGTGACGTCTCAAAGATGGAGACCCCCGACTGGGTTGGTATGGACACATAAATCCCAGTGGATGGCGGTGATTCAGCTAATGAGGGCGTGGGAATCCCAAGAAATAGTCCTTCATCAAACACATGTCGAGCAATGAAGATTCTGACGGTGGGAACATGAAGACATTTGTATCATTTGTGCTTGTTGTACCTAATGAATATGCACCGAGACAAACGAAAGATGAGATTATTCTTGTATAGCCAAAGCAGTGGATAACATGCACAGCCGAAATAGCGGAGCATGGAGTAGTCAGGAACTCTGTGAAATAGCTTCTCATAAGGTGAAATAGCGGAGCATGGAAGCCAATTAACTAAATATACCGCAGCTTTTGCTGCCTCCATCTAGAAGGATAGGGGGAAATTCGAGCTAGGTAGTAGAGATAAAACTGATTGGATAACGTGCCTGTACTTCTGTTCAATGGAACCATTCTGTTCATGTGTGTGAGGGCATGCAAGACGATGAGTAATGCCTTGAGAGTCCAAGTAGCTTGAGAGTTTTCGATATTCGCCTCCCC
This sequence comes from Nelumbo nucifera, assembly GCF_000365185.1. The sequence goes on along the minus strand of NW_010729113.1, from coordinate 1,806,814 downwards.
AATCAAATTGGAAACAATGGATTTTGGCATTAAATAGAAATTCAACATGTCTCTTAAATTTTAGAAAAATATCAAAGACTTCTGATTTTTGTGTCATAGGATACAACTAAGAAAATTTTGAGAAATCATCCATAAATAAAACGTAATAATAATGACCACCACTAGACTTAACTCGGGCTGGACCCCAAACATTAGAATAAATTAACTCTAGAGGACTCTTTAACTAAAAAGAAGAAGATAATGACAATCTATGACTTTTCCCCATTTGACACAACTCACAAACTAATTGACTAGACTTATCGGAAGTATAGGGGAGACCATAAGACCATATTGAGAGAGAGCTTGCTGCACAATGCGAAATGCCGCATGACCAAGACACCAATGCCAACCATTAATGGATGTTCGTTCACCAACAAGAGCTTTCGGAATTGAAGATACTTAAGATGAAGACGGGAAGCAATTCGGGCCATCTCTATTAACCCCTCGTAGAACTATTCTCCCCGAGTAATCCTTCACAAAGCAACAATCCCGATGGAATTCAAAAAACACATCACTATCATGTGTAAAACAACTGACGGGTAATAAATTCTTGCAAATAGATGGAACATGGCAGATATCCTTTAATGTAAAAGCACGATGATCAAATAAAAGAGAAGATGAACCAATATGATGTATGTGCAAACCTTGCCCGTTACCGATTTTAACTTGATCTGATCCTCCATACTCATATCGATTTTGTAAATTGTCCAATTCTGGAGTCATGTGATGAGTGGCACCCGAGTCCGGATACCATGTTGGACCAAATGAGGGAGTATTGCCAAAATTTGAATTCGCAAATTGCATTGAAGGAGAACTAACTCCTCCATGAAAAGCTGCTGGTACGCTATAAGAATCATTCTGAGAATTGAAAACATAACGTGCATAGTGACATTGAAGTGCACTATGTCCTACCTTGTTGCAGATTTGACAAATAATTACAGAATTTTTACCTCTACGACCTCCTCCATTAAACTACTATTGTTGATTAGGAAAGTTATTCTGAAAGAATTGAGGACTGTACTAAGTGTTGCCGCATCCATGACCACGTCCACAACCCCCATTATTAGACATTGGATAAAACTATTGTTGTTGTTGTTTATTGTGCTGAAAATTGTTGTTTCCTTTGCCTTTGACCCTAGCAAAGTTAGCATTAGGAGGTTCAGAAAATCGGGCCTGATCTTCAAGCCACGATTCATGATTGAGTAAGGATCCGAGTACCTCTGAGATGGTGAGATCTACTGCATCTGGACGGTTGGTGAGAGCGGTCACTACTGATTCATACTCGTTTCCCAAGCCAGCAAGGATGTAGAGAAGTATGTACAAATGCTCTAAAGATAGTAAGGTCTTCCATGATTGAACGCTTGAAAAGACGATGAAAAACACATGCCACTGTTACATAAATTCACAGAGTGAGTCGTGAAAAATCTACTAGAGAGAGAGAGAGAGACCCAATTCCTTGGGTTCCTCCAATGATGAGTGTTGTCATTCCTTGGAGAGACCATCTCATCCTCCCAGTTACGATTCTCCCAATCTCAAGTTTGAAGACAATAAACAATTTCTTCTTTTGAATGGTAGTTTTGATATTTTAAAAAATTTTAAGCTGCACATGCCAACACGTTATCAGATAACTGACGGTCAAATCGGTTAACGATAGGAACTAACTTGACACTTTTTAAAAGTTTGGATAATGCAGTGACACATTTGAAAGTTTGGGTACTAACTTGACACTACCTCTAAAGTTTAGGGTACTAAAGTGGAATTTTCCCAAAAAAAAATTAAAATCAAACTATTTGCATTCCCATATATATACATCACCAATGTAAAAATGTAAATGAAATTTGTATTGCAACCAACACACAGCCTCAATAAATTTGCAATGGTGGTCCGAAAGGAATACAACCAGAATATACAACCAAAATGCTTGCTTTCTTGCAATGCTGAAATTAAATTCTCCAACAGTGAGATTTGTAGGCTGGACATAGCAGCATTTCAACCCAAGAATTTCTTTAGAAATATGGGTTGAAATGTTGGTAGGGGTGGAATGAATCCTGCTCCACCCTTAGAAATCTTAACTCCACCCTAGGGGTGGAATGAATCCTAACCGTGCATTGATGTTAAATCCACGGGCAGAATCCTAGCCGTGCATTGAACTCGTGTCCGACCATAACGGCTTAAACAGGGATGAACATGAACGTACATACACCACTTTCCACATAACTAAGAAATGGCCCATATATGTTTTCCAATGCTAGGCTTCATTTAAAAAATATAAAGAAAATGTGCTAGGTTTGACTGTTTGGGCATATGATCGATGCAAATGCACTGTAGCCCATGAAAGCTAAAAAAGTACTGTAACCCACACATCTAGAATATTATGTGGGAAATCCATTTCAAATTGGGTTTAATTTGGGCGAACTCAGATTGTGGTTGTTGTTAAGGGTGTCAATGGATCGGTTTTGAATTGGATTTTGTCTAAATCCCCCTAGGCCCGAGTAAAAACGCTAACTCCGGCGGGGTCAAACCAAGTTGCACCTTTCTAAATTTGTGGTAGATGCAAATTTAGATCGGGTTTAAAAAATTTTCAAGATCTTAAGCAATATTTTATTTTGTTAGTATTTTTATATTTATAATAACTTATAATTTATATTGTCTATTTTTATAATTATTTTAATATAAGGTGTACAAGAGATGAAGAACAAAAAATCTCTCTTGTCTAATTCTCAAAATGCATGTCTTTCACAAGCTAAATGGGTGGACAGAATCTGCCCACATGCACTCAAAGATTCTGTATAAAGTTGATTGACATTTTCCCCCTATCTCAAAAGCATTGGAATGTATTAACCTTGTTTTGTAAGAAACAAAAACATGTTTTTGTTTGTTGCTGAAGCGGTATCTCTTAAAATCAAGAAAAAAAAATGTCTTGGACCTCCCTCTAAATTTTTACAATTTGTTATATATTTTCCTATTTATGTATTCAAAGAGTTCGGATCAGCCACCAACGCACAAGGTCCTAACAACATCCCAACCAACCATTGCAGCCTTACCTCAAGAACATCTCTCCATAATGACAAAGGAAATGAGTTCAAATCAGCCTCCCACAACGTTCCACAGGACATCCCCGTCGTGTATTGGGAACATTTTCCGATGATGACATCATTATTTTTGATATTATAGCATGAGATTATGACCTACAATGCACGAGATGTGCAATGTCAAATCATATTGGGAGAGAGTTGGAATGTATTTTATTGGAAGGTGATGGGATGGGAAAATTTGAGAGTGGTCCACAATCTTGTCTTGGATTACACACACATAATAAGTGGGTTGGCCCTCTAAGACTAGTTCACATCAGCGTCCCACAGCACATCCCAACCATATATTAGAAACATCTCCTGATGACAAGGGAAATGTTCCCAATGCACACTGGGATGTACATGTGAGGCACCTACTGTGGGGTGCTGATGTGATCTCCTCTAAGACCCAACTACTCCGGATCAAATTATCAATTTGGAGGCAGGTTACCATTATTCTACGGTCCCCTCTCACAGACATATACACACAAGACACAAATTACAAAGGCATCTTTTTATTCCTAACACAGTTGGTTCAGTTTAAAAATAGTATAAGTACAAATATGTTTAGTACAAATACATACAAAATAATATAAAATACCTATTTGTATTTATACTCCTTCCAAACTAAGCCAAAGTGTCAATGCTTCCGATATCTAAATTTTCGGTAGATTTAAACCGTATTTTTTTTATTTGAGCTCTTACAGGTCTTTTATTACAAGAAATAGTAGCGTTTAGAACAACTCAAATCAAATGTCCAAACTCCTATTAATGGACAACCCTGAAAACCAATACGATACACGTATCAACGCTTTTAATGTAGATAGAAATGCATTATTATGTTGAAGATTCATTCAAATTGCGTGGATTTGTAATGATTAGTATAAAAATGATCAGTACAAAATGCAAATATGCCTGGTTAATGAAAATGCAAAGCTGGTTTAGTTTTGTAATAATAATTTTATACTCTTGCCAAATGATTTTACTTGTGAGAGGTATAAACAAAAATGTCAAAATGAAATATATCTTTTTAATATTGATCAATTTTGAGTATAAAGTTTGCATTCATTTTACTATCATTTTGAATACAAATATGTTTTGAAATCTGTATTTTCTATCATTTTCAAGGCACAAATGCATTCTTTTTTTCAAAAGCAGGAAATATATTAGATAAGAGTTAAAAGACAAAGCAATGCCAAAGAGATTGCCAAACAGAGTTTTCCCTTCCAAGATTGACAATCGAGGTTTTAAAAACCGACCTAGAGCTGCAACCATTCTAGCCATCGGTTTTTGGGTCGACGGTTTGACTGTCTAATTCGAATTGATGGCCCATTCCAATGCAAAAATAAAAAAGTAAAATTAAAAAATGGTCAAAATCATTGAACAGGTTGACGGATCGACCGCTGACCAATTCAATGTTTTTTAGCCAAAGACCAAGTTTAGGATAAAATGGAACCTGTTGCTTAGACAACTCCCAGGCCAAACAATCCAACCATCCAGGTCAACAACTGTTCAAAAACATTGTTAACAACCCAATATGGGAAATGTTGATTGTTCGAAGACATTGTTGACAATCCAATCTGGAAAATCGAAAAGATAAAGACCCCGTTGGGCTAGTTTGTGAATAACAAGGTTTCAGCTTATGTTAATAAAATTAGAGTAGTTTAGGTTTGCTACAACACAAGAAATGTCTTTCACCAAAGGCCCCATTCTTTTGCAGGTAAATATGCATGGGAAAGTTGGTCAATGGACAATTCTTTCCTATGTTCTTTTTTGCATTAAGTAAGGGGCCCCACGATAAAGTTACCTTTACTTTTCTGGGTTGAATTTACCCATTTCCCAAGATGGACAAGTAACTTTCCCACCTAAGAGAAACTTTTACAAAACATGACAGGACCATTTTACCCATTTTAATACTTATTTTTTTGTGGGTAGAAATGTTATGTTATTATTTATTTAAGAATCCTGAAAATCAAAAGAACATGGGTAAGTACACTTACCCAAGTAAACTGCACTGTTACAAATGAATAAGGCCAAAAGATAAATGTCAACTGCAAAGCGAACAAGAGCTAATGATTGGCAGTCAATATCGATCACATATCTCACAATTCCAGCAAACCAAGCTAGACCCACACCTTGTCTAATTGCTAAGGCCTCTGCTTGAAGGGCCGAGGAAACAAAAATGAACCAAAGTACGCTGCGATGCTAAAACCAGTGCTGACTCTGATTATCACACCAAAACTACCTTTGTCATCTTTAAAGCCTCCATCTATACTGGCATTATATACTCCAGCATCTGGAGGTTGCCGAAAAGAGAATGGACCCTGACGAGAGTCAGATGCATTTGTATCTCTTGAGCAGGGTCAGATTCATTCTTATCAAATGCTAGAAAAACTGAATCAGAGTGCTAATATGCACTGAAGGGGCATTTGCACATTGCACTCTTTCCAAATGGAGCCTAAAGGAAATCTAAAATGCTAACGCATTTGGTGTGGAAAGTGGAAACTAAAGTCTCAGTTTGTGTGCAATGATTTGGTATACACGCATGGAAGTACAAATAGTGTGAAAATTTGGCCTACTTTTGCCTCAGATCCGACTTTGTTTTATTTGCTTGTAAGAGAAAATAAAGTGGAAGTTAAATGATGTAGCTCCCTCAAATTAAGAGGAAGGTGATACAAATGGACTGTCAGTGAACAAAAATGAGACAAAAATTACAAATTTTGTATCAACCAAAAGCCTCGTAAAATGTTTTAGATATATCAAATTATCAAGCAATAGACTTCAGACCAAAAACACATTATTGCTTATTCAGTTAAATACCAATTTCAATGAAATTTAAAAAATTTTCCCATACCATTCAGCCTGAAATCAAGTAATTTCGATTTTATTTATTTCATTAAATGAATTCAAATTTCTGCAAACTTTGGAAAAACGACCTAAAAACCCTTCTTAATATGCTTATTGATAAACGTCCATTCTTAACAAATAACCCCAGATGCCATTGTTATCTCTTCCTCTACTAAAACCAAACATTTGATAGATATGAAAATTAAACATTATTAACATTATTTCTTCCCAAAAGCTTGATATGAACTGTTAGGGCACTTTGAGAATAAAAAAAACCATTTTCGCTTTCCAGACAGGTCTAGTAAATACGTGAAGCTATAGCCTATAGGGGATGTTTTACTAAATGACCCAAAATAAAAAGCAGTATGGTAAGGCCAGGCGCGCCAAAGTCATTACAAATTCACAAGTCCTACAGTGAATGTCAAATCACGAATTCTTGAAGAGTTTAAATTTTCCTGTTCCTCTTTTAGCAAAAAAAAAATTCCTGTTCCTCCTTTCCAATGATTCTTAAATTCAATCATATGCAAACAAGTGCCAAAATGATCCAAATGCAACATTACCCGACGAACTTTTGTGAAAACATTATACACAGTTACTCATTCCCATCCATGTATATAAATATTGTAATAACTCTTCAAATGGAGAAAAAAAAAGAAATACCAAAGAAAAGAAAAACTACCACATTCTCCACATTACAGACTTGTACCACCAGGGACACAGGAAGAAAAGGGGAAAAAAAAGTTTAAAAGAAAAAAAAATGAAGGAAAAACCCATTTTTATTTACCCTTGCCTCATTCCTCAAACTCATGGATATGATCTAAAAGATAGTTGGCAGCCAGCTCCTCGTTCTTGTTGCAAGCAAAGAATACCTCCAGTACAAGTGCTCGATCAAAGCCCATTGCCTCAAGCTGACAAAGATACAGCATCAACACTAACATACTAATATAAACAAGTGTTCTCACAACCATTTGAAAAATCATTTTATCTTTTAGAGCTTAAAACTGATAAGCAAGGAAGGACATGTTACCAAGTTGAATTTACCAATCTAAAAAATCTACAAAGTTGAAAATGTAAAGCAAACTACTGAAAATGGAACCAAGAAACAACTTGACACATAAGGGATTTATCAGGAAAGATAAAAAAAAGAACCATCTTTCAGGATTGGCGGATGACAGATCTTTCAATGGTTATTTCTAATCAGCATTTCCTTGATGACAACCCACCTGTAACTACAATGGGTACTGAATTTTTTGCTTAACACGGTAATTCAAAGGTGCTCCCTCAAAGGGCAAAAGGATGGAATGAAATCATCACTGCTGAAAATGGCACCGGGACCTCAGTACATTCAAGGTTCAGTTTAGGAATAGCACAAACCCTTAAATAGTGATTTATCAAAAAAAAAAATACTTAAATAGTGGGTCTAATGGGTCAAATATGAACTTTGCCAACAAGCCGCCATAACCTTATAGTAAACCTCAAACTTCACTTAAAAACCGTGTAATACATCATCTATAGATTCAAAGAGGAATTCAACCCAACTACTGATAACCACAGGGCTAGTTGAGAATTCTCTGACCTAACACAACTCACCTGACCTGACACATCCATCAACTGCAACCATCCCAATGATATTCAATTTCTAGATGAGGTATTTAGATTTCCCAATTTAGAAAAAAAGAGATTAAGATTCATACAAAGCATACCAATTGAAATTCATACAAAGCATGCCAATTACCAAAAATATTACTATTAAGCTGAGTTGATTATTGGGACTTTGGGTCACTTAGGGTTAGGGGTGGCAATTGGACGGGTCGGGTTGGGTTTGGTTTGGGTTGAGTTTCAACCCAACCCATCTAACCCGCCAACCCATTAATGACCCAGTTATATAAAATTAAATGGGTTGGGTTCAACCCAAACTCGCTTTAACCCAATCCAACCCGCCCAAACCCATTAATCTTATATTTATGGACTTAAAAAACACTCTCTTAACAAACAAGTTGGTTGTAGCTTGGTGGTTATTGTAGTTATTATTTACATAAGTGAAGGTTCAAATCACATTACATGCATGTTAATTTTTACACAAGCGGCGAAGCCATTTGACTATGTTCGGGTTCTAGGTTTGACCGAACCACTTAGGTTCAAACCGGTAAAACCAACTTAAACCACTTAGGTTCAAGGGTGGTTGAACCGTTTAGATCTGGATCAATCTGGTCGGACCAGACCAGATCGGTTCAGTCAATGGTCGATTGACTTGGACCGGACCATATCAGGTTTGTGCACGGGTTCAGGACCGGACCAGCTGACCCGAAGCGGATCAATGTAGCTATATCGGGTTGGTCGGGTGGATATTGGTTGGATGGACGGTCCAGATCGGGCAAAGCACGCAAAGGCCAAATCATCCCGCCCAAAACCGTTTCAGATTCGGGTCAACCCGGATCGACTTGTAACGGGTCAGGTCAGAGTGTGTGAATATTGGTTGGACCAGACGGCCCAAATCGAACAGAGCAAGCGGCACCGAACCATCCTGCCCGGGGTCTATTTCGGATTTGGGTCAACCCAGATCAGTATATGCTGGATCAGGTCAGACCGCGTTGAATTGGTCCGAACTCGGGTCAAATTGATTTGGATTTATGTCGGGTGAAGTGTATTGATTCAAGACAAAACTAAATTTAGTCAATTATTAATAGAAAATTAATGCATTAATTATAAATTATTTAATTTAAATGAAGAAAATTAAAAAAAAAATACTAAGGAATTAATACTTATGTCTATAATGGTTAACCCAATGGTTATCCACAACCCAACCCAACCCATTTAAATGGGTGGGTTGGGTGATGGGTTGATCACACAACCCGCCAAGTAAATGGGCGGGTTGGGTGGGTTCAGCGGGTTGGGTTAAAAATTGCCACCCCTACTTAGGGTCAACATAAATGTAGAAAGATGATGGGATAATCCAGATTCATTAGCTAGTATACTTTGTTTCAGTTGATATGAGCTAGTGTATAATACATAAACAAGTGTTCATCCAACTAACAGTCGCCCCATGTTGTTAAGGATTCCCTGAAATCAGCACAAATTAACTGGCACCATAAAATCACATTCTGACAAGGTAGATGTAAACTTACACGTTCAATGGCTTCACGCTCCTCAGGAGTGACTTGCACAGTTGCTGGGGCCATCTGTCCAAATAGATTCCTGGTAGACATTGACCAGCATATTAATAGGCATAAAAAATATGGTTTTTGATAAATAGTAGGCATAAAAAATATTCAACCATCAACTCATGAAATGAAAGCAATATTATAGACATGTCTCACCCCTCTCCTTCAACAGGTTCATTGATCAAGCGGAGGAAATCAGCCTGATGCTCTTGAATAAGCCTCATTAGGTGTGGATTCTGCTTCCCTAGCTCTTGAAGCATAGGCTACACCACAAAACAAAAAAACGTCAAGGATATTCAAAGGAAATAAAAAAAAGGGAAGTACATGAAAACCCAGAAGAAAATAAAGGACCTGCAGGATTTGGGGATTCGCCTGCACCATACCTCGCAAAGCTTGGAACTGCAACAGAGAAAATATATTATCACATACAAACTGTTAGATACAACCAAATCTTTAGATATTCTCATCTGTTTCAACTGGAGACAGGTTTGAGTGCAAATGTTAGGAGGTACCATTACCAAAAGCACACGTTTGCAGGAACATTTCTTTTGAAAGGGAACATAAGATATTCCATCACTTAATTAGTTAATTTATTATCTTTTCCTCTTTTAGTTCCATTTGTGCCTAAAATGTGTTTTGTACTGTCATACTTTTGAAACGTTTCCTGTAGTTTTGGGAATCAATTCACACACTTGAAAGATAATCCAAAAAATTGAAGGAATGATTAGGCATGTTGCCTAGATTGCTCATGCCATTCCTTCAAGTGAATGAAAGAGAGCCATCCAATAAATAAAATGGACAAATCATCTATAATCCCATCCTATCATCAATTTTTGATTGATCAATAACACAAATACACAATCAGGGGGTACTTTTATGAAGAAAAGGGGCCCCGGCTATTAAAATGATGGTAGCAAGAACCAATACAATGCAAAAGAAAACATTGAATTTGTTGAGAATTCCCTATGCTACTATTACTGTGATTGATGCAGTTTGGCAACATAAACCCAGGCCATGGAGGGAGTCCCATATAAGGTCAAGACTACCAATCCATTCTTGTGAGTGACGATACAGAATTCACCTTTCAGGGTACCCATTTGCATGAGCTACAGTACAAAAGAAAACAGTGAATTTGTTGATAGCTTCCTGTCCACTAGTAGTATGCTGTCAGTTTGACAACATAAACCCATGCCTTGGTATAATAAGGTCAAACCTACCAATCCCCTCTAGGTGTCCACAATCCATCACTTTCAGCATGGACGTTTCGTGATAGGCGTTTATCAAAACGCCACCATGTCATCACCAAATCAGCATTTTTCTCCTCATGTTCATCCATACACGTAACGTATTGATATTCACAAAAGTGGGTTTTGACGTGTAAGTTTATTCACTGTTCCGCTGATGTGGCGCCTAATGATGCCTAGTGGCACCTAGTTGTCAATAAACGGTTTATCAAGTACTTTTCTCGATTTTGAAGATAAATCAAGTACAAACGTTTATTTAATAAACGGAAACTATACCAAACACATAATAAATCTATTCCATTAGGATCAAGGAGTCTCCCTCTGTCACAATGTTGCTCTAACCAGAAGCAGAATCATTCATAAGTGCAAAGTGAAGTATTTTCATTTTGCTTGTGGCAGAGTAACGGGGTACCAGAACTTTCCTGTGGAAATGGATAATATTATTTATCCAGTGTAGGTTTCTATGTCAGCTATGACATGCCAAGGGGGTGCATAAACATGATATTAATCTTGTTATGTATAGTGTCTAAAACAGAATAGTTAACCATTTTATAAAACAAATTTATGCATATGCCTCTTTCTAAAGCAGCCTTATGCTTACTAAGGCACTATTCATAATCATCATCATCATCCCAGCCTTGTCCCAGATACCAGGTTGGCTACATAAATCCTGCTTCACCATTCCATTCTATTCAGTAACATATCCATTGTTAAACAATGAGTACTTAAGTCACTATTCAATATAGAATATCTATGAGTCATATCTCATGTGGATCTCATACCCTTTATCTTGATGTAGGTACCTTGAGTGGTTGTTAAGGATTGGGGAAAAAATTAGCAGCTAGATAAAGAGGTACCTGTGGACTGTTGCGTAGAAAATCCAATGTCCCTGTACCAGCAGTAGCACCCACATTGGGAAGGCCCTGTTTAACAGAAGGAAGCTCATCAAGACACCACGAATCTTCATAAAGCAGAACTTAATATATTACTTTACCTACCTGTGGAAATAGATCCAAAGGATTTGCATTGGGTCCAGAGGAAGGAACAGCTGGCTGTGCTGGTTGTGGAGCCTGTGCTGGAGGGTTTACAGCTTGACCACTGGCAGGAGGCCGAGCCACAAGAGGAACATCTGCCTGCTCAGGGATGCCCTGAAACATGCAACAGATAAAAAATAAAAGCAATAACAAATAATCAGAAAAACAATATCAGTAAAATCACAAAATAATCTGCACTTCATTTGTGATGGGAAAACAGGGGAAGGCTCCACTACAAATGCAGTAAAAATCAATTATATAAATAGCATGTATCAAGAGAAACCGTTGTTCTACCTCCCTAGAAAGAATGTTAGAATAGAAAATTACATCATTGGTACAGTTAATGGAAAAAAGCAAATATCTTCCATCCAATCCCCTCACAAGTATATGTGTAAATACACCCCCTCCCCCCAAAAAAAATAAAAAAATAAAATAGATAGATAAATAAAAGAAGAATATATAGAAGTCATAATGAATGATCTTACAAAGGAACCCATATATAGCTGTATAGCTTTAACAGTAGAGAAAGTTTTGGGCAGGTCATTTTGAAAATATTAAAAGGAGGTGTATAAGTCATTTTCAAACTTTGGAGTAGGGTCACAGGTTTAACATGCAAACCAAAACAAAGGTGATCTTGTTAGCTTAAACTTCAAAAGAAAGGTGTTCTTACAGAAATGGAAATAAGTAGAAGAAAGAAACCCTAAACCAAGGTGCATTAACACCATAAGAGAAATCCCAGCCACATGAGTGCATGACTGACAGTCACAGAAACAAAAGAAAAAGATATTTATTCATCGATTTCAAAGAAAAAGTTTCCTTAATGACCCTATCTTGCTGGGTGAGTTATCACTAAGGAATATCTATACCTAGAAAAGGAAAAAAAAAAAAAGAAATAAGTAACCAGTGGAGTACGCTCTAACTGGCCTCTTATTGTCTTGGCAATATGGCAGCCTTTTTTGCAATGACAAAGTAAGGTCCAATGGCCTTTATCTTGTGGGATCAACCCCAACTAATCCATAGACATGCCATATACAGTATGCACAATGAACAGAGTTCAGATCTTCCGCACTTGTCATGTCCATTCAGTCTGTGACAGGTTCCCCATTATATGTGGTCTCATATGCATGGGTATTTACACATGTAACTATGTAATGGGACCATCTGTCATAGACTGAATGGAAGTGCATGATAATTGGTAAGGATGGCAAGACAAGTGCAGAAAATCCGAGCTTGAATGAACAATTACCTTGACCAGAAAATAAACTTGGGTGTACAAATATTAAATAAAAATAAACACCATCCAATTGATCTGAAGCTAAATTTTATCCAAGTAAACAAATGAAGCACTGAAATAAACAGAGATGAGAAGACTGACAGAATACAAATATTCAACAGCCCTCTCTGGGTTGTTGTAAGCAGCACGTAGAGCACGGACAACAGTATCTCTGTCCCAACTCCCACCACCCATATCAAGTATTTGCTTAATAGCTTCCTCAAAGTTACTTCCTGCAACAAGATTTGATGCAGCTTGGCCATAGACATCTGTTGTGCCAGCACTGCCTCAACAAAATATGAACATGCAATCAAGAAGAACAATTCATTTATGCAGAATAGAAGTTATAACTAAACATAATATGGTACAGAAAAAGGGCAAATGCTTTGGAACCCGCCCAGTTCCCATGCACGGGAAACCTGACTTTCCTCAATGTCCCCAGCAACCCTAACAATGCCTTAAGTAATATAGACAGTCATCTTGAGAATAAACCACAGAAATCCATAGTTTGGTTGCCTTTGTGCATATGCTCATGCTCATGCATATATGTTTATATGTATGTAAGACATAGAAGAGAGCTCACGGGACAGTAGTAGAAGCAGGGGTAGCTGTGACAGGGGTAGGTGCAGGTGGAGGAACTGATGGTGACCTGCCAAATGAAGAAAAGTTAACCAATAACATATAAAGTATAATGGTACAAAGGCCACTCAAATGCAATAGAAAGTAAATGAAGAAACTCACGGAGCTGAGGTTGCTGGCGTAACTTGGGAAGTTGCTGTAGGAGGGGAAGAGGTTGTTTGTGGGGCCTGCATATAGAAGGCATTATATTAAATCAGTTCAGAAAACGACAAACTTTAAACAAGATAATTCTTCACTAATGAAGTGGCAATGCTTTTTTTTTCTTTTCTTCCTGCTGTGACATTAAATGTTAAAAACTGCATCTCTATCAGTTACACGACTCAATTGAAACCTCAAGAACTTGAATAAGCAATAACCTGGAAGATGTTACAGTATTCCAAAACCCTGAGTGAACCAGACAGCTAGATCAGCTGACTTAGGAACTAGGCCTCTGAGGCTCTGACTGTGCTTCAATCAGAAACTCACCCTACCCACAATCCTACTGGGCTTTCTTCCAAATCAGAAACATCCCAAAATCTATTGACTTGGCCACTTAGACATTGAATTTGGTGGATCCAATTCAAACTACCCAGGACTGTAACAAATGATGACGATTGAAAAACCACTATCCATATGAAATGATATACAGAAAGGAATCAAATATCCAATCATGTAGAAGACAGGAAAGTATCAGGAGGTCACAAACAGAAGCAATATTGTAGAGCTTAAAGTTGCACTTTTATTCCATTTAGTTTATCAAAGTTACAAACTTAGACAAGGACACAAATCTCAACTTTAATATGCTCCAAAGTACAAAGGAACATTTTTTATAAGAAAATTTATAAATTGTATTATTATGTGAAACAGAAATTACAGCAGAGTAGTTATCCAAAGCACAAAGGAACATGCCTCACAGCTTGAGATGTCTCATGTTACAGACATGTTTCATGTATTAATATGAAATAGAGTTCCCATCACAAGAATAGTTGAAGATCAAAGTTCTAATCTTCAAAACAATTTTTTAATCAGTTTTGGACTCTGTAAACATTTATTTATTGCATTTAACATAGTTTTCTTTACCAAGTAACAATGATCAAGGAGAATGATACTAATATGTCAGAAGGTTGGAAACCCCTCCACTCAAGTTGCTCAAATGGAAGAAGGGGGAATAAACAGAAGCTAAAATCCGACAGACCAGAAAACATAGGACTGTTATGAAGTCTTACTTTAAGGTTTAAAGTAAAATCATGTTTTGCTTAATAAGAGATGAAGGGGCTTGTAGGTATGTATTATCAACAACTTCTTTACGACTGTTTTGAAGTTTAAGGGCAAGACTTCTATGACATGGTAATATGAACTTTTGAATAAACATTATAGAGAGTGATGTCAATGGGTTGGGTCTAGTATGGGTTTCGCTCAACTCAAACCTGACCCAAAGCAACATCAACCCGAACCCAACCTACCCTGACAAAATGAAAAGGGCCTATTGAATCCAACCCAACCTGGCCCATATATACTACACTTAATCAAACTTATATATACAAGTATATCAATGCTGCAACACTGAGTTGGGTTTAGCATGGGGTCACCTTAACCCAAAACCCAATTAACACTGAACCGACCCTAACCTGACAGTGTCAGATCAGTGTCAGTTTACCACTTAACCTGACCCACTCACATCGCTAATTATGGCCTTCCAATATGTAATTAATAAGCATAAAACATCGTTATGGAACTTCTGGAATATAACTTATCTGCTTATGCTATGATCTAAATCATTTATATACAATCAATTTAGCTTTTTTGTGTACACAAGGATATAATCATTCTATTAACATTTCTGTGCCGCTTCAATTAAAACCTTCCTGACAGACATAAAGGAGGTTTATCTAATGGAAGATTAGCAGAGGGGTTAGACTTGAAGGTGTAGAAGGTCCACAGCTGAAATATAAGTCCATTACCCAACATTGGTCCCAGCTATGTGGGGTCTTGGGAGCCATACACTGGAAACTTTTTTATCTTAAACAAATATTAGATTTGTAATGCTTGATTAAGAAAGAGAATTAAATAGGAAGAAGAATACGATCTGATATAATGGGAAGTTACAGCAGGGAATATGCAGTTCAGAATAGATAGAAGAGAGAATTTCTGATTGGTGGTTGGAGGGAGTGGGGAGAGAGAAATAAGAAAAAGGGAGAACTGTACCAATATTGGCACCTCAAAAACACACATTAAATTCAAATTATCTGTAATACCATCCAATTAAAGGGAACCATAATTTATAGACTTGAAAGAAGTCATCCACCCTCTCTAAAACACATGAAACTTACTTAATTGAACAGTTTTGAGATTTGCTTCAAAAGTTACTTAATTCATCCAAGCTCAAAATTATAAAAGAAAACAACACAACTAAGTTATTTTTCCAGATAATCATAAATAACTATTGAAAGCAAAGGTATTTGACAATTCAAGTCTGCCTCAAGGCCCCCAACAAATGTGGCATGTGTTTTGTAAATTTCAGAATATGGAGTTATCAAGCTGACAGGGCTTCTATTCATTAAGTATGAATGATGACAGGATAAGAAACAGGCAATGCTAATATTTTTGTTTTCTTTTGACCATTAATGACAATAGTAAGGGATTTATTAACAATGATAAATTTAGAAACCCAAACATTCAAGGATGGTCCAAATACAAGGAACAATACACAACATGAAACTGAACCAACAAAGTTCAAATGACAAAAAACTAAAGATTCAGCAAAAGACAAAAAGAAAAGAAACATAGATAACCCTTTTTCCCAATTAACCATTGAATAAGCAATCAATTTATACAGAAAGAAAAAACAGCTCCAATCCTGCTCTGAAAAAGTTGCTTTAGAATAAATTGTTAAACCACTAAATTCTTTGATGGATGCCCAAATTGTTCCAATTAATGTGAATTTGTCGTAAAGAGAGCATTGATTCAAAAAGGCAAATACTTGAGATAATGTTTTTTTACCCATTAGGTACTTATGGCTTATGCTGGTAGAGCGAGGTGTTCAACATGCTAATATAATATTGATTTTTTGATAGATATGCTAATATAATATTGTTGATCCTATAGGCTTTGTAAGATAAAAAAAGATGAGACGTGTGTCTGAGCGTTCGTGTGCATGTACTCCAGACTGAAGTTAACCACCAAAATGTCTTTGAAGTTGTACCCTTAACCCACCACATAACCAAGAATCATGAATTTGATACTATTATTTTTCTTTATCAGAATCATGTTTTGTTATTGTTTTTGCTTTTTTTTTTTTTGAAATGGCATTAAACATAATCGTTGCAAATGACACTAAAGCAACTAAAGACCAACCAAAAGTCGGTTTGTAGAGAAGTATTATTTAATTTGATAAAGTAATCTTTGTTACCAATAATTGTTTTAAGTTTTTACTCTTTCCTTGATCAGTAACTAAAAAACAAACTAAACTATAATGATAATGATAAAGATAACCTATAAAAATGATAATCATGAAGAAGGAGAAAGATGCAAAAGAAAGTGGTGTATGGAAAAAAGATAAAAGAGAAGAAAACAGTAGCAATATAATTTTGGATGCCATGTGTTTGAGCTTACCTGGCTTACGGGTGCAGCTGATACTGTTGAAGCTCCAGCAGATGAGCCCTTGTTCTAACATGATTTCAGCACCAAAATCAATAAGTTTAGCTTGACATTAATAAGAACATAGTTACCAAACTAGATCTGAAGAGGATTAAATGTGGACAATTTTTTGCAGAATGTAAATAATAGAATAAAAACAATAAAATTCTCCTGATAGCAAATAGAAACAATAAAATAAAAACCAAATCAACAATAGCCATGTGACCAGATAAGGAAATCAGAATGACTACTTGCTCAAGTTCTTCATAATGTTTGCTATCAACTCAAAAACCAAACAGAACATGGATCTCCCATAAGAAAATCAAAAGGGGCTTGCTTACCTAAATTGGTTCAATGTTCCATCTAAAACCTTGCTTGCATCCAATGGATGCCTATAACCCAGATGAGGATACTGGCACAACATGACTACGAGAAATGGGATATAAATCCCCATCTTCCAAGATCTCAGATATGGGTACAGGTATAAGTGTCCATTTTAATATTCTTGTACAATGATTTCATATCTACAAGTCATTTCTCAATTTCTACATCTAGCCAAATTTAAATAAACTTCTAATGTTCACAACTTTTTAATGGAATGATTTAGGCACATACTTTTTTCGACAAATCAGGCAAATCCCAGTGAAAAAAAACAAAGAAACCACTATTGGTTTGACAAATGTCAAATTATGAGGGTGTTTTTGACTTCTAACACATGCTTTTTGACTAATCAGTATGGATATACTGCCTTGTCAAAAAGGAGATGTACCTATTTCAGTTTGTTAGTTAAAAGTGTTAATGCTATTAAATATACACTAGAAATGTTCATCAGGTGTGCATATTGTCCAGCACTAGTACACTAGGCAGGTACCATAGATGAGACTTGGCATCGGTCAAATGCATCATCTTTATATATGCTCCCAATTGATGAATAATAGTCATCAGGCAATGCAATAGATCTCTTCAATAATTGGCACCTCCTGTCCAATCTCCTATGTGCTCTCTCACCATTATTTCAACAGAAAAGCAATAGTACTTGAGATATTGTAGTTGAAATTGAACTAGACTCTTCAGTGGAAATGAACCAACATGGTAGGACAATTCTTTGATCGAACATAAAATTCTATGAAAAGACAAACTAGAACTTATCAGCAGGGTTATTACCAGACTCAACTAGAAATTTGTAAGCTAGCAAGCAGACCTTTCTCACAAAAGTCATCAACCAAAGAGAACAATAGCTGATATCAGCCAATTGTTTTCAGCTTGAAATACTTATGTGTGAAATAATAGTATTTCATGAGATCATGTTGATCTTTTTTCATATGTTATGTGAATGAATTACAAATTACTATAGGAGGGACTTGTTTTCTTCCTGTTTCTAATGCCACCATGAATCATCACTCTTTGTAGTTTGCTCTCTTTGATTTTAGCTTAATCATGCCCACCCCACAGTGAAAGTTCTGGAGGTGTTCCTGGGCAATACATTTTACAATTCATAAGCAACAAAATCTGCAAAGGCAACTTTTTTTTTTTTTTGATAAATATCTGCAAAGGCAACTTTTACATGTATACATTGTGAAAAGAAGAATTAAATTAGATGGTTGTACATAGAAAGAAAAAACTCTTACCTTGGTCAACATAATGACAAGAAAACTATTTTCAGACACTTTATTTTCATCCAATGTTGTTGCATCTTTCAGAACTTTCCCCTGGTGGATAAGCATTTGTTGTCCAGCAGGATAAACATCTGGGCCATGAACTGATTCTATGTTCTTCTTCACATCATCCACCTACATGGGATATTTAAAAAATTAAGCTGACAGAGACCAAATAAAATTGAAGAAGACCATATACAGCTAGTACGTATGTCTTTTTTCTAAGAAAGAAAGCCATTTAACTGAACTTTAAATTACAATCAACAAATGGTCTCTGTTAGTGGTGTTAGTGAAGGGGTATTTCAGTCTTTGTACTTGTTGAGAATGCTGATGTGTACTGTTATGTTAGTTCGAGTGCCTCTTACTTA
>NW_010729113.1:1754539-1782473 GCF_000365185.1 Nelumbo nucifera | reverse complement strand
TTTCTCTCTTCTCTCTTTTCTTCTTTCCTCTCCTACTTCTTGCTGTCTACTTTACTCTACAGTCAACGAACAAGACAGAATTCTATGGCAGGTCAAACTTCAACAGTCTCACAAAATACAGTGAGAAACTGTAATATCTACAGCTACTACCAAAACAAACTATTATCCCAAGAAAAGATAGAAGCAGGAGGCACCTCCCTAAGTATGTCTATTCAAGAAGAAGATAACTACTAATGCATCTTAAAACTACAGGAAATTGTTTGAGAAAGAGGGATATAGTATGAAGCAACCATTGAATAGCTAAATAAAGAAAATGAACCAACAAAACATTGATTATAAATCCTCATTTGACTAAAATACATAATAATAATAATAATAATTTTCAATTGGCAATACAATTTGTCGAAGCAAGGAAGAAGGGGGCCCGGGGATAGGGAACTTAGTTCATAGGAATGAAGTTCTAGTAGGAAAGTGGTTGTGGAGATGGCCCTTGGAGAGGGAGAGGTTATAACATGAGGTGGTGGCTAGCATTCATGGTTGCTCAGAGGATGGTTGGGATGCTGGGGTATCTCGTCAAGCAACTCTCTCAACACCTTGGAAGGCTATACACAACATTCTCCCCCTGTTTCCTTAGTCTAATCAGGTATGAAGCTTGCTCTACTTCTTCAGTTCTTTTCTGGGAAGATACTTGGGTGGGTAACCAATCCCTCAAAGATCTCTTCCCCTCTCTCTACTCTCATTCACTTTACAAAAAAGACCCAGTATCTGAGTTTCTTCCTAACCCAGTTTTTCCTTTATCTTTGTCTTGGGATTTTGGCTTTCGTAAGGGGTTAAGGGGTGAAGAATCCTCTTGTGTTTCTGAGTTACTACTATTACTTGAGTCTATTTGCTTGGATCCTACTAAACCTGACAAAAGAATTTGGATCCCCACCCCAAAAGGCTCCTTCACTTGTGCATCTTTCTTCAAATCCCTTTGCTTCAATTCTACCCCTGGGGAATTTCTTGTTAAAGAAATTTGGACTAGGCCGATCTCCTTTAAAATTGTTGGCTTCTGTTGGGAAGTGTACCATGGTAAGATCAATACTTTGGAAAATCTGCAAAAGAAGAAACCATACTTATGTCTTTCCCCTAACTGGTGTTTTCTTTGTAAAGCTCAGAATGAGGATTGTTACCACTTACTGATATCTTGTCCTTTTGTTGTAGCTTCATGGAATTGGATTTTTTGTTTGTTTGGATGTAGGTGGTTAATCTTTCTTATTTCAGGTGGCGCACACGAAGAGGGAGAATTATGTGGAAATGTATCAGAGCAGCTCTTGTGTGGACTATTTCAGAAGAAAGGAATGGCAGAATATTCCTAGAAAAGGAAAGGAATCTCCCTGAAGTGCAGGACTGCTTATTGATAAGGGCAATCCATTGGCTGAAAATTTTAGACTTCTTTGTTGATTTTTCTTTTGACAATATTCGGAGGTATTGGCTAGCAGTGGCTATTACTTCTTCTAGGAGGTTTAATAGAGTGGTAGAATGGACAACTCCTTCAAAGGGTGTCATTAAGATGAACTTTGATGGGAGTAGTCTGGGTAATCCAGGACCTTCGAGTATAGGACGGATCCTAAGAAATAAGGAATTAAGGATAGCAACATTGTTTCCTTATATTCAGGACCAATGGGAGTGGGTGACTCCACAAGAGCAGAGATACTAGTTGTTGTACATGGATTCAGATTGCAAACCAGATTGGGGTGGAGCATCTTTTAGTTGAAGGTGACTCACAGGTGGTGGTGGGATGGCTCTTGAACCCAGATTCTGCCATTTGGAGTTATAGAGACCAACTTAAAAAAGTGAATTGGCTGACTAGCAACATGACCGTTAGTGTTCAATGGGTGAGCAGATCGGCAAATGCTATAGCTGATTCATTAGCCAAACAAAGGGTTTCTCGGGACAGTCTTTTTTGGACTACCTTGTAACTTATTCAAGATATTTTTAAGAATCTTCTTTTGGCTTTTCTGAAGAGGTTGCACCTTGTGCCTCTTCCTGGGTCACTTGTATCTCCTATGTTCTGTGATTAATACATTTCTTCATTTATCAAAAAGAATACAAAAGAAATAATATCCCTGATTTAAAATAGTCCATTTATTGCTTTAAATGGAAACAAAAGCAATGTATGAAACAAAAGTTCAGCACATCTTAATCCTATTCTAAGGGATCTCTATGCCATATACCATTGACTGAATCATCATGACAGTATGACCAGTTGGGCTGTAGTATGATATCAAAGTGACTTGAAGAAAGTTCAAGTAATAAGGCACAAAGTTAACAATTTTAGTGTTGGTAACAGAACATGCTGATATAAATCTACAATAGGCTAAAGCCCATACTTCAATTGGTTGATGTATTGCATGCCAGAATATAATGACATATTGCCATGTATTTAGCCCAACTTCCATACCAAGGAAAAGGGTTTCTTATTTTTGAAATGCCATTCCTAGAAAATCTGCAGACCATTATTGCATGCAAATTATCATAAATGAGGACCTCCTAGAATATCAGATATTCCAAAGGCACGGTACTTGACAGAACAACTGAACCATGAAAAAGTTGCCATTTGATAAACTAATTTCACAAGAGAGTGAAGAGACTAGCTGATAAGAGAGAGAGAGAGAGACTGGAAAGAAGATTTTATTTGGGAGCACTGGAGCAGACATGGGACATTATCACCATAAACTGGTATGATTGACACCTATAATATGAAGAAGTGAATTTTGAACACTCTTTCCAAAATGAATGCTTGCTTATGTAGGTCTAGCTAGAAACCTTATTCAAACCTGAGTACCTGATAGTGCAACTAGAACATGATCCAAACAAGTTGGATCCAAATTATGGGTAGGGTATAAGTCAAGCATGGACATGGGCAATGAAAAGTAGTCTTATGATAATAACTTGTGTTGCTGAACCCTTCTGCTAGTTGTTTAATGAATCCAAATTATGGGTAGGGTATAAGTCAAGCATGGACATGGGCAATGAAAAGTAGTCTTATGATAATAACTTGTGTTGCTGAACCCTTCTGCTAGTTGTTTAAATTCTAAATCTCCTTCAATTGGACTTAGAAAAGGTTTCACTTCTCAGACTTACTCCCGTTGTTAACCAGAAATGTTTGACTTGCCATACTTGTTATCTTTATTATCAGCAAAAACTTGTTAGGAAATTTTTAAAATGTTTACATAAGGGAGTTTACAATAGGAATAGGTAAACTTTCCATTTGTATACAGAAGAGTACATAGGCCAGAACACTTCATTCCGTGTATTCCATATAAAAAAGGGCATTACCCAATGTTGGTCCCAACTGCATTAACAATTCCATATAGGCCCCTATAATTGAATATGATGTTTCAATAATAGAAGCACCTGAGTTGGAGTAGAACGTGTGTGCTAGTGGATCAAATTAGGTCAGTTCACTAAACATGGATTTGGTACTTATCAAAAAAAAATGCATCTATTGTTTGACAAAATTGTCACTGGAAAATCAATTGTGCATTAGAATATCACTAATCAATATGTTGAATTTGGATATTGATCAAATTTAGAATAGTACACGCAATACTGGAGCTACTCCTATTCAAAACCAACACTAATTACCTTAATCCCAGTCCCTACATTATAAGCCTAGTGATAAATCTTCAACTCTCAGAAACCTAGTGATAAATCCAACCAGGCAAACAATGCTGCTGACAACATTATAAGCCTGGTTAAACTTCATCAAAAACCTTGGGATTTATCCTAATTGCTGACCTGAAACCTGCTCCACTCTTTAGCCTAAGGCCAATTGTTAACCCACATGTAACAATTAACAAATCGTAACATCCAAATGCATGAAACTATCAAGTATACCAAGCAAACTACTTAACTTTATTTTTACTTTAGTTCATTTTCTTCTGGCCTAGATGGTAAAATTGAGACAACGGTTTAATGGTTGAGATACAGAATGTTGACCAACTAAGTGACAAGTTCGGGCCAACTCGCCTACCATCTATACGTCCAAATATGCAACCCAATACATGTACAAGAAAATCTCCAATACCAGAACATCAAAACAAATCATGCAAGAAAATTGGGGGAAAAAAAGCAACTTTAAAGTAAGTGGATCATAATTTCGCAAGCCTTTTCCGTAATTCTGTAACCATGCGATCAATTAGTCCATGACATGCAAAAAAAACACGAAATTCACAATAAAACAAGACAAAGGAAAATTGAAAAACCCTAAATCCCCCTGACTTGTAACACAAGATTATCAGACTAAGTTAAGAAGTGCTAATCTACTGGTGGCATATCTTCAGGGCGACAGAGGAAAGATAGCTTTGCATTAATAAAGATATATAAAAGAAAAGAAAAGAAAGAAAGGGTAGAGAAGAGTACAGTGTCTTCAGGCTTCACTTCGATCTCGAAGTGAGTTCCCTTCAAAGTCTTGACGAAAATCTTCATCTTCTGTGCGACTTCGTCCGTACAATTATGCTCCGCCCTCCCTTTCTCTCTGCCGATCCACTCGCCGAACGCTTGACAGAAGAAGAGAAAAAGGAAACACCTTAAATACTCACTGCTGCCAGAAAAGAAAAGGAGAAGAAGAAGACCCGAAGCTCAAGCAAACTTCTTTCTCCCTCATTTATATTTACTAATAATTTATTAATTGTTTTCAGGATAATTATTAAACAATTTATTTTACCAAAAGAATAAATAATTCAGAAAAAGATATTGATTCAATGTTGGGAGTTGGGACAAATACAACTGAGTTGAATTCTACCGTTGGAATAGAATCGATCGTCGACATTGATGCCTCTGAAACCAATCTGACGGTAAATTAAAAAACAAGATCGTGAAAACATCCTAATGGAATCCGGAAAATATAAAAATCTACATGTTCGCTGTCCGCAGGACTTTTATGGACCAATCTGCAGTAGTTCAGTTTTCTCGTCTAATTGATGAACGGACTGGATTGATCATTTGGTCGATAAGTTTTATGAATTTCTGTCTACGTTCTAAAGCATGGAAGATTTTCCCATGTTGTCAGGTAGCCAAGGTGAGTTTTCGGGCTCAGGAGTCAGGAAGATTGCCTCTTTTCCCCCTAATAATTCTCTGATGATTAAAATCATGAACTTAAATCAGTAAACAACATCATCTTAGATATATTGTATTGGAATCTTTTCGTCTCTAATATGAAAATATTCTGATCAGACGCTTGAATGATATTGGTCCGAGTTTTTGAGTCATCTTTATATAGTCAACTCCCTATGAAAGATTCCAATCGGATCATTTGGAATAAGGCTGAAGTAGTTGGAGTGAATGACTTATTGATTTGTGTTTTGGTGAATGTGAGGACTGAGGAGGTCGTGAGCTCCTCAGCTGTTGTAGATGAAGTTGAGTCCAATTAGTCATTCGATTTAGCTACTTAAGCTGCTATCAAACGGCCCCTAATGCTTTGATCTTGTAAATTACGGAAACCGCTTGATTGGAATATCAAATTCTTCTCTTTTCTTGTTTTGATGCGAACGAGATAAGGTGTCCCCAAAAGTGGTTGTCTTCGCTCTTCACCAAATAAAGATCTCCAACTCCAAGCATCGCAGAAGGCCTGGGTGCGCCCACGCAACAACCAATTCAGCAATTCTAGATTTACTTTTCGAAAAATCTGGAAAAGATCAAAAGAAAAAGAAAAAAATGGTCGGACCGTCAGAAGGCCAGAGTTTGCTCGGTCTTTACCGGCATTTTTGTCGGTCCGGCCTGACGTTAAAGCAACTTTTGCCACTGCGTCATGTATCATATGGTCCGACCATTGTTAAAGGGGAACATTTATTATTAGTATCCTGTAATTTGAGTCGAGTGACAAATTGGTCACTGAACTTTATAATGTGATAATCCAGTATTGCGAAAATCTAGTACATATGTAAAAAATTGTTAATCAATGTTAAATCATATGTAAAAAAATATAAATGTCCTTCAAATGTCATTTAATTTTTTTTATCAATCATTCGCTAAAATCAAAACTATAAGCAAACGTTAGCTTGCTATTTGGAAATCGGAAAATTGGCAACGGAGGCATGTTACGATGTCGTCCATGATACCTCTGTAGCTCAAAGGTGGACATGGGTCCCATCAAATTGCCGCTCTGCAGTGCACTGCACCACCTCCTTCCTTCCAAAAAGTATATTGTGAGTATAGGGCGTGAGAGATTTAGTGAGGGATGGACGGTGTAGTTGTCTCGATGTCAACGATAATTGTTGGTATGATGATGGTATTCATCATTCATGGTATTCATCATTCATGAATGATGAATGACGGTTAACAATTGACTGAATATGGCTCGGTAAAGGTATCGCAATCGATCATTCTATGCAAGAAGGGTTTTGGTGTTTGTAACGGAGAGCTTGGGATCTGTTTCATCTTTTTTAGGAAAAGATGATGAACAGTGTGTTTTATTTTTAATGAAGGTAGATTTGGCCCTCCACTGACATCATGACACATGGCATCTCGGAACAATTGGGTGACACCCTAGAACCACCTAGGTGACAACTTGGCTTAGCCAAAATGATGGAGTCCCAGCTAGCGACCTGGCGACCTACCTTTGTCACCGACTTGGCGACCTACCTCTGTCACCGATCTGGTGACCTGCCTCTGTCGCTGACCTGGCGACTTGCCTTTGCCGCTAACCTAGTGACATGCCTCCGTCGCCAACCTGGTGACTTGCCTCCTCCACCAACCTGGTGGAAACCTAGCTAACGACCTTGTCCACAACTCAAGGCAACTAGCAACACCTTGTCCAAGGCCGACTTGTGGTACCTCATCAATACCGGTCGAAGCGACCTCGACGTGAGGAGCGACCTCCCTCGAGGGCTTGCTGACCTGATTAAGGTAGTGGCGACCTGCAATACGTGCTCGCCGACGAATTCTACATGCATCTCATCACTCCTGGGTCTCTCAGAAGTCAGCTCTCACATCGAATGTTTTAGAGGAAACCGAGTAAGGCACAAAGATTGGCCTACGTGCACGACTACCTCCGAGAACTTTGAAGCAGTTAGGCACGTCTTCCCGGAGATCCCAGACGCATTGCGTGATGCCCGTGCCAAACAATGCCTATATAAAGGCCTTACCTCCAACTTCAGAAGGTACATGCGCAATTTAGTTCTCGCAACTTTCTAGCTCTCTCACAAAATCTTTGCATTCGCTGACTTTGGCATCGAAGTGCCCACCCCAAGCACTCTGACACTGTTTCCTTGCATGTTGCATCAGAGCCACCTCTCCAGCTCGTCACCATACAGCCATGCATCAAAGTCACTTCTCCAGCTCGTTACCATTCAGTTAGGCATCAGAACCACCTCTCCAACTCGTCACCATATAGCCAGGCATCAGAGTCACCTTTCTAGCTCGTCACCATTTAATTAGGCATCAAAGCCACCTATCCAGTTCATCACCATACAGCCAGGCATTAGAGTCACCTCTCCAGCTTGTTACCACTCAATTAGGCATCAAAGCCACCTCTCCAACTCGTCACCATTCAGCTAGGCATAAGATCCACCTCTCCAACTCGTCACCATTCAGCTAGGTGTCCAAGCCACCTTTCAGGTAGGAACCATTCAGCTAGGCATCCAAGCCACATTCCAAGTAGGGATTATTCAGCTAGGCATCTGAGTCACTAGCCAGCTGGGAACTTCTAAAACGCCCATCATCCATTTCCAATGGTAATTTTGATATTTTTAAATTTCTTAAATCGCACATGAAATTGTATGATATACATAATTGACGGTCCATTAATGGCAGGTACTAGATTGTCGTGTTTCGAAAATTCGAGTACTGAATTGTCGCATTTTAAAGTTCGGGGACCAAATTGCCACTCAAGCCAAAGTACAAGGTACTGATTGGAAATTTTCCCTTATTAAAATCCATTCATTTAAAACAAAATTAGAAACAATAAGAAGGCATAATCACGTGATGGTAAAAGCTAGAGGCTAGTCGATTGTAGAGATAGGAATTTTCGAGGGCCATGTTATATAATTTTTTTGGCTTATGTAATGAAAAAATTATAATGAGAACAAATTTCCGAATTAAAATAATGAGAGTAAATTCCCAAAAATCTATATAATCAAGGTTCTTATTTCATATGATTTCCAATTAAAAAAAAAAGACTGTTCCAATTGCCTTGACAAAGTAACACAAGCCTCAGTCAATTGTTTGATGCGTTCGGGTGGATGCATTCAAATGGCATGCCAATAAAGAGAGGCAATTTTATAATAGAAAACATTCATTCTACATGTATCTCATAAGATGAATACACCTTGTAAGTTTATGATAATATAAGTAAAAAAAAAGGTATTTCTAACTTTTTTATGCTAGAACCCCCAAAAAATATAAAGGGGAAAGAAAAATCAGATTAACTTTTAGTCGGGTTTGGGGTGGGTTTCAACGAGACTTGAAACTTTGGTGATTAAGGACGAGGTAGTGGCAATATCAAATGATGATGATGATAATAATAAGCAATCAAATGACCTTACAGGTTGAACCATTAACCTATTTAACCAGGACAATGGACTATGATTAAGACATTAATTCATTTTTTATTTGTATTTGAGCCATTTCTATCTTTACTAACAATAATTCTTATTTTTCAAACACATTTTTGTTTGATATGAAGAATATATAATATTAATGCATGTTCAAATCTTTTTATAAAATTTATAAAAAATTCTATATTTTTATTTTTATTATTTAATTTATGAGATAATAAAATTACTTATTTACCAAGAGAAAATACAATTCCAATATATTGTTTGAATATTGGTTTTTTTAATATTGTGGTCAAATCAATTATTTATATATAGTATATATATTATCTATATATAATATATATGTTATTTTATTATTTATTTATAAATATGTTATTTATATTGCACTTTTGTAAACTTTTTATATGATAGAAATAGTTGAAAAAATACTTATATTTTTTGTTTTTTATTTCAATTGTTATATTTTCTTTTTCTTTTAATAATTTATTACTTTAAAAAAAATTAAATTGGATCGTATCAGATTCGAATATCCAACATCTTGATTAGATTCGGATTTGAATCAATATTTATGAGATTCGATCGAATATTTGGATCAGATCATATTTGAATATACCCCAATTCATATTTGATCTAATCTGTTTGTATCCCTACCAAACCACTTGCCTACGATGACCTAGCTAATTAAATTATTGAACCATTTGACATGGTTAGTCGGGTCATGTGTTAGACATTAATGCTCTTTGTTTTTTTATCACATTTCTATCATTAATGAAAATAATTCTCATTAATCATACTTTTTTATATGATGAATATATAATATTATAGAATGTACCCAAAATTATTGACAAATTTTTAACCAGTAACCCACCACTTGGATGGAAAAACCATTTTGCTTTTTTGGTTAATTTTAAATCATGTATTCCATTTTCATCATCGATAAAGGTAATTCTTATTTTCACAATTATATTTGTTTAATATGGTGAATATATAACAATAGAATTGTATCAAAATGATTTATACAAAGCTTATATTTTTCTTTGAGTTTATATATGTATATATGTATGTAATATTCGTTACTTAGTTATGACATCATAGATTGACCCATTTGACCTGGAATGTTAGATCATTGACCCACTTACGATCTAGATATGGAAATGGTTTCATTTTCAAACTGGTTTTAAATTTTGCATTTCATTTATATCATTGATAAAATAATTATTAGTTATCATACTTATTTTTGTTTATATTATTTGTATATAATATTATACATGTACCCAAAATTGTTTCTGATTTTTTTGTACTATTCTATTTAAAAAAAATTACTTTTAATTATACATCATGGGTTAACATATTTGACTTGAAAGGTTGAACCACAAACCCGCCCCCTAGATAGGAAGATAGTTTAATTTTTCATCAGTTTTAAGTTGTATATTTGATGTCCATCATTAATAAAATTATGCCTATTTTATCATAGTTAGTTTTAATATGACAAATATATAATAATAGAAACATATCCAATTTTTTTCAAAATTTATTTTTTCTATATTTTTTGTATTTTTTATATTTCTAAATTTGTGTTATTTTTTTTATGAGATCATGAAATTATCCATTTGATCCAAATGCTTGAAGTAGTTACCCATGACCTAGATGGAAAATATGATTTCATTTCTAGGTTTATTTCAAAAATATAAAATTTCATTCTATTAATAATTATTGTGTATGGATTTATTAGTGGAATTTAATGATGATAAACAAAAGTATTTTTATATTTCTAAATTTGTATTATTTATTTATGACATCATGAAATTATCCATTTGGCCCAAATGGTTGAACTACTTACCCACCACCTAGATGAAAAATATGATTTCATTTCTATGTTTATTTTAAAAATATAAAATTTCATTCTATTAATAATTATTGTGTATGAATTTATTAGTGGAATTTAATGATGATAAACAAAAATATAAATGTTGGATTCAATGAGAGAGAATGTGATTTATTTAATAACATAAATGTGAGAATTAATGAGAGGTAATTGAATGTACTTAATGGTATTATTTTAATTACATTTTCTACCCTTTCAATGGAGATGAACTAAATTCAAGAGGAGGGGTATTTCAGTAAAGAAAAATTCTAGAAGCCAATACCTCCTCATTCACACTTATATATATATATATATGTATATGTATGTATGTATGTATGTATGTATGTATGTATTGAGCAATTGAGAGATACACCAAAAGCCAATACCCTATTATGCAATTGAGTAATACACCAAAAGCCTTAAGACTAATGGAACTCGAGTAAAGCCAAGCTTAACGTTTTAGGACTCTAACATACCATCAAGCTTCCACAACCAACGTCTTGGTGGCTTTACTCTAGACAAACTATCACTCTAATAGTAGGTAGCCCTCTGCTTGACGACTCTAAACCTGGCAATAAGTAGCCATTTCCGTGATGACTCATATTTTGGCAACAGGTAGCCTTTTCTCTATAGTAGCTTTCACTCTACTTTAGGTAACCCTTTTCATGATGGCTTTCACTCTAGGGGTGAGCATTCGGTTTATTTGGTTAAAAACTGAACCAAATAAACTGAATTTATAAAATATAAAACCGAACTGAAACTGAATTATTAAAAAACTGTAACCAAATTTTTTGGTTCGATTTTTGGTTTTTTCGATTAAAAATGAATTCTATTAATATTATACTAATACATATTATATATTATATGTATTTATGTATTTATAATATATGTATATGTTAATGTATTTTATATAATATATATTCTATATATATTATAATATATTATGTTTTACATATTAATAATATATTATATTATGCATATAATAAATTTCAGTTAATTCAGTTAATTCAGTTAACCAAATTTCCAAACCTGAAAATCAAACCAAACAAACCAGAACCGAAAATTTTTGTTTGATTTTTCGGTTTTAACCGAACAATGCTCACCCCTATTTCACTCTATTCCATGTAGCCCATTTTGTGACAACTTTTCCTTTGCTATAGGTAGCCCTATTTTGTAATTAGAACTTGAGACATGATGGTTCTCATATCAAATGTTGCGTGCTTGACCAATATGCCAAAAGTTTGTAGACTAATGGAATACATCAAGCCAAGAATTTTTAGGACGTAATAGACCCCCATCGTATGATATGGTTCTGCCACAACTTAAGAGTTGCCAATTAGTTAGGCAAACCCTAATAGAATGAGAGTTCGAATATGCTACTAGAGCACTGCCCACAAGGCGAATAACTAGGAATACAAAGCTAGTGTATCAAGGGGAGATTTTATGTGTGGATGCCCATAGCTTGGAACAAGTTGGCCAACAAGTCATCTATAAATACCCAAGTGATGGAGTTGAAGTAGCGGAGTACGTTCATATCATGCAAAGTGGTTGAGATTTTTATTTGTGTAACAAGTGAAGTTTGAGAACAAGTAAACTCATGGAATGATAAGTTAGTTTAGAGTCACGGCTAATAGGAATTTGTTGTATTTGGGAGCCTTTGTATTATCATTATGGCCTCGTTCATTTTTTAAGAAGTTACTTAATCATGTTCTTTTATTCTCTAAGTAAATAAGACAATGGTCGTTTTAGCCATAAAAATCAATTATTAAAAAGGAAGATTTTGTCCTATTCATGTTTTGCCAACTTTCCCCCTATGTGGGAAAGTCATCCACTGGGTAAGTGATACCCATGGAAAATGAATTTTCCATGAACCCTATATATATGAAAAAAGAAATATGGGCATTTCAGTCAATGGGTACAAAAATCCCATTAACTTACTTTCCCCCCTCTCAAAATCTGAAAAAATGAACATGACCTATAAGTCACTTTTGAGGTTATTATGGAAGATTATACTTTTCAATTGTAATCTTGAAATCAAAGGTATATCGTCTCGGTTACGAACGTCTGACTTCATAGCTAGATGGAAAGGTTACATTGTCTGTCGCGAATCAAAAGATGCTAAAGGAAAAGAATGATGCAAATATTCAATTCTTTCTCTATTCAACTTGATTAATTGAAAGCATCCTAAAAACCTTGTGGGTCTAATTGCTCTCCACTTCTCACACTTTCATTCACAACTTAGATGGTGATTGATAAAAACAACAAAGTTAAAACCAGAACCAGCCAACATAGTAAAAGAGTAAAAACAAGAAAAACTGTTGGAAGAGCAAATCCTTGTAGAGTTGACGATGAAGAGGACAAAGTAATCAATGTCATTCTCTAGCTAGTTTGTTTAGTCTACATGTTGACAAGGTTGAGTGCTAGTGGAGAGATTATGGTGTGGAATTCCACTTTCCCGAAGTCACCCACCTCTATTGCAAGTTATTGAAGTCAATTTTTGTTATCCAAGTAGACAAGATTTTTCAAAAATCGATCGAAGTCGATTGTCGAAGGAGATGATCATTTATACCAGGTGTACGGTTGTGGGGATTGGCACTTAGGAGGGAGGGTCTTTGCCAAAGGGACAATGTAATGGCTCCCAAATGGGTGGGCAAAGGTAGTAGAGAAAGAGGATTCAAGAAGGGAAGAGAGAGGCGGGAACGGTCACAACCTCTCAGGATTCATGAGAGAAGTGTGTGCTCAACTAGTCGTCTCTTTTTCCCCAAAAGATCTCCTACTTATGGTTTTTCACTGAATAAGAAAGTTTCTTTTGGCTCTCCTAGAAGGTTACTACTCCTAAAGGGTTAGGATTAGTCTAATTTGTGTCATATAGGTTAGTTGAAAAGCCGCCACGTGTCCTCATAGGGCTTTGGTATTGGTACTTGGGCACTTACCCTTCCCTGATGTACGTGCATGGAGACATTGGCAAGGACATCCTTTCCTTAGACTTTAGCGCTTCATATGTTTTTAATCATTTGCGATCTTGCCAATTGTTGTTCTTGAGATTGTCGATTTGATGTTTGGTAAGACATGTTGACATACAACTAAGTATAGTGTTGTAATCAACAAAATTGGCTCATATCATACGTACTCTAGATTGCAGGTTGTGATTGCTTAAATTCTACTTGAAATTCCGCATTGTTGACCCATATTATGTGCAATCACTTATTCCAAGCTCTTTCACGAGAAATAACATCTAACTTTGATGATGAAAAGAATGATAAATGTTGGAACGACTATGGAGGTTCAAATGTAATAATGTTTTTTTCCAATCTCATTTTTTCCCTCAAGTTGATTCAAGGTAAACACCAAAAGTTTCACCACCCACCATGGTGGTCTTCTCCTCAAGGGCAATCTGAACCTTAACATCTTATGCTATGGCAATGTGGTTTGAGTCTAGAAATTAGTCATCCGTAAATTCATCTACCCACTTAATAGCGGTAAATCTGATCTTGAGCTACAAGTCATGGCATGGTGGAAGATGGTCAAGAGTTTTCAAGGTGCAGTCCCTGGAGCCAATCTTAAAAGACATTCTCCAATTCAAGTGCATGTTGTAAAGTAGAAAACTTAAGCATCATATTCTCTTGGAAACTTTCTTATTGCATTTGATATAAGCTCATGATGGGTTCTTTGTTCTTAAGAGACATGCTAACAAATGCCTTCCACCTATGAATATTATCAAGAAACCCCCATCCTAAGAGCTTGAAGACAAGGTAATAAGGTCAATGCATTTTACTATTGTAAAATTAAATAGTAAGGTTCCTTTCACCATGGCCAATAAGGAGAGCTTACGCTAAGGATTAGGCATTGGTTGGGGTGGACATGAACTGAGCTTGTTATGAGTTATCGAGCTCAACTTATGTAACACTTGATTTGGCTCTATTTAAATCGAGCTTTGAGCCAATGGTTCCCATGCCTTACCCTTAGGCATTGGTGGTTTCTATCCACCGCTACCTGGTATTTCTATACACCCTACAATGGTCCCCATGCCTTACCCTTTGGTTCCTTGTACATCTTATGCAATGTGGTCCCAAGGATCTCTATGGTTTTGATTCCTAAACTAAAACTGCAGCAACTCGTATCTCCCCAAAGGCTAAACAAAATCAATTGGGATTACGATCTTTGTTTGGTTTGGGTAGCTTCGTGCATTTGAGGAATGCTAGTTAGCCTCTTATTGCATCACTTTAAGTAGCAAGAAACAACAAGCTTGTGAAGATTAATGGTAGGGGTGTAAACGAATCAAATTCGAATTGAATTAGGCAATATCCAAATTCAAATCTAACCAAAAAATTCGATATCCGACAAATACTAAAAATCAATGTTTGAATTCGATTAAATATTCAAATATTTGATTTAACTCGAATTCAACTGATTGATCATTTTAGGTAATTAATAATTATATAAAATAAATATTTTATTTATATAAAGTATATAATATATAAATTATTTATATATATATATATATATTATATCGGTCGAATTAGGATATTTATCGAATCGAATCAGGTCATATCCAAATTTGATTCAATTACTTAGATGGTATGAATAGGATATCTTAATTTAACTGATTATTATATTCGAATTATCAAAATTTAATTCGATTATGTTAAATATCGAATTCAAAATCAAAATTTCAAATATCGTTGACACCCCTAATTAATGGCAAAACTTGATAATTCACTCTCTCCTAGCTAGTGAGAGAGCAAGGGCATCTTCATATACATCAAAGTAAAGACGGAAGTGGTGCAACTCCATTTTTCTCATAGTTTTTAGGAGGGTGTATTGCAATTGAAGTCTTTCCTCTTAAAACAAAGTAGATCCTACTAGAGTGAATGATTCAGGTTCACTCCTTAGCATTATATGCTTGCAATACAAGCGTGCAAAAAGTTAATGCGACTATTATTTTGGAAGGTGTTATTGGAGATCAATAAATTAGCTTTGCAAACCACTACAATGGCCTGTAGCTGTTGGCAAGAAGGATGAAGTTAAGATTTTGTTTGATCACCATGCCAATCCGAGTGTTGCTTGTTACATTTTTACACCATTGGTGTCAGCTATTCTTGCCCGGTCATTTGAATGCCTAAAGCTGCTATTCCAAGCAAATTATCAAATATTCAAATGTTGTATTAAAAAGGAGGAGCTGCTGATATAGATGTTCCCAATTTTTATGGTCCGAAACAAATAGAATTTGCTGCACTACATGGAAAACATGAAGATGTTATGGTTCTTCTCCATATTGTGGGTAGGCGTGGGCAGAGTTTTTGTGGGCAGGAGGTCCGGAGTCGGTAGAGTTAGTTCAAGGAATGAGGTTTGCTCTTATGATAAAAAAGTTGTTGAGATTTTTATTCATGTAACAAGTGAAATTTGAGTCCAAGTCGGACATAGTCATGAGATGGTTAATTAGTTGAAAGAGTCATGGGTTGTGGGAGTTTGATGTATTCAGGAGTTTTTATATTATACTTGTATGTTAGGCTGCGTTTGGAAATGATGCAAATAAGTGTGAATATAAATATGTAGAGTATAAAATGATCCATATATAAATTATAAAGTTGAATTAGTTTTGCTAGAGGTGGCAATTTTTCACCCAACCCACCTAGTATCTAATTCACCCAACCCGCCCATTTACTTGGCGGGTTAGAAATGGGTTGATCACCCATTGGGTCAATTTAAATGAGTTGGGTTGGGTTGGGTTGTAGATAACCATTGGGTTAACCACTAAAGATATAAGTATTAATTCCTTAGCCTTTTTTTTATTTTCTTCAATTGAATGGAATGATTTATAATTAATGCATTAATGTTCTATTAATTATTGACTAAAATTAGTTTTGTCTCGAATCAACAAACTTCACCCAAATCAACATAAATCCAAATCAACTTGGCCTAAGTCCGGGCTAGCACAATTTGGTCTAAATATGAACAAACTCGATCACCTTGGTTCGGTTCGTTTGGGTCTGTCAACCGTGTAGGCCGATCCAGGTCGACTCGAATCCGAAACGGTTTCGCTGAGATGGTTTGGTCCGGACCCGGTTAGACCGCCTCAATATCTGCCTCGCTTACGTTGCCCGAGTTGGATCGTCTAGTTTGACCTGTATTCGTGTGTTCGGCCCGAATCCGAACAAACCCACTTTATTTCTCTTGCCCCGCTTCGGCCAAGTCAATTCGGTCCCAAACCTATGCACATTCTTAATATGGGCTGGTCCAAGTCAATCTGCCATTGGCTGAACCGGTCCGGTTTGGTCCGACTAGATTGATCCAGATCTAAACGATTTAACCACTCTTTATGTGATTAGCTCGAAGACAATCCAATTAGATAGTTCAAGTTGGTCTGACTGGTTTGAACCTAAGTGATTCGATCAAACCCGAAACCCAAACATAGTCAAATGGCTTCGCCGCTTGTGTAAAAACAACATACATGTAATGTGATTTGAACCTTCACCACTTGTGTAAATAGTAATTACTATTACCACCAAGCTATAACCAACTTATTTGTTAAGAGGGAATTAGTTTTTTGTTTTAAGTATATAAATATAAGATTAATGGGTTTGGGCAGGTTGGATTGGGCAAAAGTGGGTTTGGGTTAAATCCAAACCATTTAATTTTATATAACTGGATCATTAATGGGTTAGCGGGTTATATGGGTTGGGTTTGAGCTCAACCCAACCCAACCCGTCCAATTGCCACCACTAGTTTTGCACTGACAAATTTACCTTCCTACCAAACAGACTTTTAGCTGTAATGGATGCAAACACGAATTCCAATAAAGCATATGCCTTTTTTTTTATCGAAAGCCCACTTGAACGCAAATTTACTTATTTTTTATTAATGTACTTTTACATCTTATTATCATTGTAAATATGCATTGGAAAATGTGTTTTCTGTCATTTGTCAATGCATAAATGTAATGTTGCCAAACATAAGCAAAAGTGAACCAGAATGCAATTTTACCCTGAACCGGGATTTACACGTCATTTGCATTATTTCCAAACGCAACCTTACTTTTGAGGTTATTATGGAAGAAGAGATGTATAAGTACTTGTTCCTCACTTCCTCTATTGTTCAGTCTTCAGTGGCCAAGGTTGCTTGATATGGGTTATGCATGGGCTTGAGAACTCACTCCCATCCTCACTAATCCCTACTTGATTGTCTTTCTCTTCAGCAACTTCCTCTTAATGTGATAGTGTTGCATGATTTTTTGTGATCATCCTCATTTTCTTTCTCCCTTTTATTTTTTGTCACAAATTTACCAAAAGAAAATAATAACAGATTAAGGGCCTATTTGGTTCATGGGAATAGGGGTTTGAAATCGAAATCGGAATGGGCTATTCTGATTCCAACGGTTTGGTTGGGCAGAATCGGAATTCCATTCCCATTCCTGCTGGAATGGCATTCCCTCCTTTATGTCTGAACCAAACAAATAATGAGAATGAACCATTCTGATTCCAATTCCAATTTCAGAAGATTTTGATTCCGATTCTAACTACAAACCAAACGAGACCCTAAATGTACCACAAAATGGCCTCACCTTTTATAGTGGCTAATTGTGATTTAAAAAAAAAAAAGATCTGATTGCGTTAAAAAAAAGGATTGGATTGAAGCCCAGCCTATACACTTAGAGTGGACCTCTTATATCTTTTGTTTATTCAACCGGGGACCCCAATTTCTTTTCCTGGCCCACTCATGATGGGGTGAGTAAACAAGCGTTCACCTTTTTTTTTTTTGAACTTTGGGAGCCAAAATTCATTGAATTAAAACTAATATAAGGGCATGCGCGGTATGCATATAAAGATGAAAGGGTAAAGATGTCTTTATAAATTTTATATGATATAATACTTTGATTGAGTCCGCCCCACAACCCCTACAGTACACCCCTGCTGTGTATTGGGAATATTTCTCAATGATAATATTAGAACCGAGGATATCATTATCGGGAGATGTTCTCAATAAACAGCAGGAATGTGCTGTGGGGCGGAGATGTGATCTCATTTTGATTTAACTTTTATGACCATAATTATTGATATTATATAGTGTAGAAAGATGAAAAAGTAAGAGAATGAAAAATCAATAGTACTTTTCATGTTAAACAAGTTATAACGGTGTAACAAGCTACGAAGCCTACGCCTGAATCAGGCCCATCAAATAAATGTCTTAAAATGAAGCCCAGGAACCAGCTAAAAGAAAACAGCCAAATCTGGGCACCTGATAACCTGTCTTAGGTGAACAAGTAGCAAACCAGGACAACATGCTTTAAAATATATCCTTAAAAGAAAGACAGCTTATTCTGGACAAGTAAAAAGGGCTATCGGTTTGATATTTGCTCCCTGAATACGGGATGATGAGAGCAACACCAGGACCCTTCTGGGCCTGGCCCACAACACATCTTTCCACATTGAAGGTTGCTGGTCCCAGCTACCTAAGTTTGTATTTGGTACCATTGCCGTTTGGGGTTGGGAAATTGATGTGCAATAAGAATTGTCATGTCACATAAATATAAATATTTGGGTTGGCCAATAGAAATTGCTCTTGTTGGCTGCAATATCAAATGTTTCAACTCTAAACGGCAAGGATTAGTCCCCTACAAGTATTTTTTTATTTTTTCAGTTGAAGTGAACCTCCTTATGTTTCATGACAACTTATATTTCTCACCAATCAATTGATCGACCCCAAATGAAGAAATCACAATGGTACCAAATATAAGCTATGTTGTGTTGTTTATCCTTTTTATTAGTGGAGTAAGGCTGTCGATGGATTGGTTCTGCCCCATTGTCCGAACTGATTATATCAGTTATGGTTTCATAATTTTGTTTCAATAAATAATTGGGTCGGTTTCTATTTTTATTGTTCTGAACCAGTTATTTTACTAACTATATATAATAAGTTTCCATGTTTGAAATGGTAAATTGGATGGATAAAATAGTTGATAACATTAGTTAAAAATGTAAAGTTTATTAACATATAAACCATCTAGTATTTTACTATTATTTTTTTAAAATACCATTGTCAAATTTTATGTTTTAAGTGTCGACCTTAAGTGTCGGTTCAGGACTAATTCTATATAGACCCGACCCATTGGCAGCCCTAGAGTTGAGTGTCGAGCTTGACTAGTCAAATGCAGATCATTCAGTGTATAGCGTGTGTGTAGAGAAAAAAGAAGTTCGAGAATAGAGCTTGGAAACTCTTAGTCTTACTAGTGAGTATGAGCAACACAAACAGATATCTCGTCCCTAGTATGGGCTATGGGCCTATGGCCTTTGAATTCTAGTTCATATTTTGTATATTTCATTTATTAAAGGCCACAAAAAGGCATAGGGAATTAGTGGAATTGGGATTTATTCATCACTTCTCAGTCACATCTCACCCTGTATTGAGAACATCTCCCTATAAATAATAAATATAAATACAAGAGATGTTTCTGATGTATGACCAAGACATGCTGTGAGGTCGGTGTGAAGTACATTCTGTGAGGAACAGATAATCCGAACTCGAATTAGTGGGCCTCAAAATGGGCAGTGACAAAAATTCTCATCCACAGAAACCTCATATGTCCATTTAACGGGGACCCTCTTTAAACCTTCGTTTTGTTGAAAATGAAGCTTTTTTCAGTAATGAAAGTGCAAGGAGGTGGCTCGCTACTTCTCAGATCTCAATGGACCAGAAGTTTCCAGGTTTTTTCAATCAATGAATGGCTTGTCCTATGTATTCTTACTCCTTTTTGCATCAAGCCAGCCTTAAAGACTACGCCCATATCCAGTTGTTATAGACTAAGACCAATCGCATAGAGACACAGGCCAAATGGGTCAAATGAGCTTCTCCTTAATAAGTTAGACTAGGTAGTGTGATCGATGAACTTCCATTTAAAAGTGTCAATTGGACTGGATTTGGTCCAATCCAATCTGGTTCAATATGAATCTATTACAGATGAATCAGGTCTAATCTAAGCTGATGAATACTTTTGACTATTTTGGACCAGTCCAATTCAACATCTGAACCATTCAATCCATTCAAATTGGTTCCAACCCAAACCTGGTCCATTCACATCTGTATTCTTATCTTCTATCAATGAATCAGATATTCGTTCTATCCAACCTAATCCAATATGAATCCATTACGGATAGACCAGGTCCAATCCAATCCAATAATTACTTTGGACCATTGAGTCTGAATTGGTCCAATTCAATATGTCTTATTGTTCCATCCAATTCCTCCAAATTGATTTGATTTGGATGGGATCAACCCAAAACCGATCCATTCACACCCCTATTTCATATGCACAGATGGCAGGGTTTGAGCTCTTCCAATTAAACTTCATATGCATACGGATACGTGTGTGTATGTGTTGGATGTCTGGACTGGGCCTGAAAGGATTTACTTTAGTTATGTTGAAGAAGCAAACTAGTACACCAGGTCCTTGTTAGTTGTTGATGGCGCTTTAGCAACGAAGTGGGAAGTTAAAAAGAAAAGCTATATGCTCAATCCTCTCTAGTTCTTTATGGGCTTGGCTAGAATTCAACCCGGCTGTTGAGTTTAGTGGAATGGAATAGTTTGTCTGGGCCGAACTTGAAGATGTCTGGCCTTTTCGATTTTTGAGTCTGGGTTGGGCCAGTTGGCATATAAGAATGACGTGAGGATAGTCGATAGGTTCGGTGTTCAGGTAAAAGGATTACATATGGTCCATCACACTAACCTCTAATCACATGGGTACACTTCACTCAATCACCCCCCTGGAGCAAGAAACGTTAACTGATGTTTCGTTTTAACTATAAAGGTCAATGAATAATCTCATACATACATTTCTAAAGCATGACTGTTTCAGTTGTAAACAGCAATGATACCAAACACAACCTTAGTCTAAATGTGTACAGCTGCGTGACAGGATTCCATGCAAACAAAAACTCGAAAAACATGAGAATCCAGTCACATATTAGGAACATCTGCCTGAACTTAACATACTCGAAAAACATGAGATATTCCCAATGTGTGACTGAATGCTAGAGTTAGGCGAATAGAATCATCATCAGTCTTCATTCTTGAGTTTTAAAATTAAAAATATGAAATTTTCAGCAAGTAGCGTGGAAGAGTTAAGTCCAATTCACGGAAACGGAAAGGTTGACTTGGATTGGGGGGAAATCAAATAATCAACACATGTGATATGAGTCATTGCTTGTTGTGTTTATTTTGAATTCCTGTTTGTCCTTTTATTTTAGAGGACAATTTCTCAAATGAATCCTTTTTTTACTGGAAGTTTTTCAACTCTCAAATGAATCCTTATTTTAGAGGACATCGTTTCAAGTTTTTCAAAGAGATGGAAGAAAACACAATTAAGAAAAAAGTTCAAAAAGCAAACAAGAAAAAGAGTTACCAACTCTCAAGGAGTAAGGAATTAAACAAAAGCAGTGAGGTTAGAACTTAGAATTGCCGTTCAAGTAAAGGCTTTATATTGTAACTTTCAAGATGTCTATGCGTTTTAGTGACTTGTAAATTCTAAATTGAAAGAAAAGCAAACCTAATTCGAGAATCCTAGAAATATAATCAATTACTATTTTCTTTTTTAATTTTTTTTTCTTGAGACTAAACTAGGGAGTAGTTAGGTCAATCCTGCTTACTAGTCAAAGGCAGAAACAATTGAGGAGGATAACTTCAGTTGGATGACAGCGACCATGTAATTAGTGCGTGGTTTCTACTTTCTAGGGCCATGCTAAGCCGTTTCTGACAATCACGGCCAGCCCCTTTGTGCCGGCCGTGGGTTATCTTTATCTATTTTGATTTTTGAATTTTGAGAGATAGACTCACTGTGGGCCTCTGGCCCATGGTCTGCATGACCAGTTACTTAGTTAAGGTAAGGCCATAAATGAATGACGATGCCATGACTGATGTGGCAAATTCCAGTCCAATGGCTCCGCCATCCCTGCGAGGCCTGTGAAATGGACAAGGCTGGGCAAAGCTAGGTCCACACAGTCTGGTCCAGCACTGTCCAACCTACGTACTGCAAAAGGCAACTTGGATTTGGTCGCACCTTAACAGACACACCCACGGAGCTGGTGGTTGAAAACACGGAATTTCTTTGTCATGGTTGTAGGCTTAACCACGAAACACTTCCTTGATAGAATCCTTGATCCTAGTTCTCAGGAGTAGCCGAGTAAGGGTGTCGTTTGCATCAATATGAATTCATTACAGATGGATCAGGTCTAATATAACCCGATGAATACTCTGAGCTATTTCGGACTAGTCCAATCTCGGTTCGAATTAGTTTTGATTTAGATTGGTTCCAACCCAAAGATGGGATATTAGTCAATTCAAAATGTCTTACTGGTCCGTCCAATAATTCCATTACACCCCTACTTTGAAGTCAGAACCTAAAATCGTCGTTGTAGAGTGTAGGGGCTTATCCATTATTATATCCTCTCAATAGTCAATACCAATTCCCAGGAGCTTAACCAAACTGAAGGTAATTTTGGCTTTTGGAACAACTTGGCCAGCATGAGCCCACTTCCCAGGTAGAGATATCGGGCATTGTGCGTCACTGCATTGTGGTTTACAACTGAATGCCTCAACCAAGTCCAAACCAGCCCAGATATGCCGACAATCTCTGGCCAGGGTTAATCTAATTCTAAGTAGGGATGTCAATTGGACTGGATTTCGTCCAATCTGATCGAGTCCAATGTGAGTCCATACTAAATGGACCAAGTCCAATTCAGTCCAATGAATATTTTGGACTGATCCAATTCAATGTCTGGACCATCCAATCTGTTCAAATTCCCTTTGATTTAGATTGGTTTCAACCCAAACTTGATCCATTGATATCTATATTCTTATCTTATATCAATGAACCAAATACAAATATTGGCTTAATCCAATCTGATGGAGGAAGATTTGACCCGACCCCTCGGCCATGTGACACATGGAAGCAACCGAGAGTGACCTGGCAGAAACGCCAATTCGGCACGGCAGCAAGCCCACAATCCGAGCTCCGAACTAAAGAGCCGAGCTCCATCAAAGGAACCTGCAACCCGAGCTCTGAACTAAAGAGCCAAGTTCCCTCAAAGGAACCTACAACCCGAGCTCCCTCGAAGGAACTTGCAACCCGAGCTCCGAACTGTGCCTTACAAAGAGCACCAAAGGCAGAAAACCCAAACTACCCACCTAGGGGCAGTTCGGGCCATACTCCTATCCGAACTCGAGACTTCACATTAAAAGACCACTTCGGCTCCAAATCGCCTGATTGAGCAACCGCACCTGACCGATCAGAGGACTGACACATGACAACCGCCATCCAACGGCCACCTGCCACCGCTATCCCAGACGGACAGAGGCGGCCCTGGCAACTGGCAGTGGAAGTTATGACACCCGAACTGGCAGTTGACAGAAGGAAGTGACTCGATCTGACAGAGGTAATGATGCCCGAGCTGGCAGAGGCATGGAAGTGAGCACACAGGGTGATTATAAAGGCCCCCATCTCACAAAGAAGAGGGTATGTGATTCTTGCGTTTTCTGGTCTTAGAATTCCTCATTTCCCTTGCCTTCTGAAGAACACTAACTTGAGCTTCGGAGTGTTCCAACCGGGTTTCTCCCCGGAAGCCTCCATTTTCTTCATTGTTTTAGGCACCTCCGATCTCGTCAGAAGCGAGGTAACCGGCAGCTAGGACAGACCGGATCGTGCATCATCATTTGGCGCCGTCTGTGGGAAGACTTCAAAAAGCCTCCCCTAACCT
Source organism: Nelumbo nucifera (assembly GCF_000365185.1). The sequence continues at coordinate 1,758,324 of NW_010729113.1, read as the reverse complement.
CTAACTCTCTCTCTCTCTCTCAAAGAAACCTTAGCTTCCATTGCTTCTCCCAGCAACAGTAGGCACAACGCCGACTTGAACGCTATAGGGGAACACCCCCAGCCCGCCACTGTGTGCATAGGACAGTTCACCGTTCCCCTATGGACGGACGGAATCCCTAGCTTCAACGCACCAAACATGGTGGCACCTGTGAACGTTCCCCTTCCTCTCCCTGTCGAGACAACCTTTGCCGAACCAACTGTTGTCCCCTTGGCAACTAGCCAAAACCAGTTTGACGACTTGATGCAGTGCGTGCGGGCAATGCAAGCCCAAATGCAGCAGTTCCAGCAACATCAGCTCCATTAGCATCAAGTACTACACCACATCTCTCAGTATCACTATCAACAGCAGTTCCCCCAACTGCCTCTGAACCAACCACAGTTTCCACCTCGGCACCACGCTCTGAAGCCGGTCAAGCCCTCCCCTCAAGGTGGACGCCTCCACTGAAAAAAAGCCCCCCAACTTCAGAACCCCTCCAAGAGCCAGGCCTCATCCCCGAGCAGGAGGGAAAGACCAATCGCCCCCGCCTCGCAGCTCGCCGGCGGATCGGGAACCTCCTTGTCAGCCAAGTCAACACCTCGGCACTCCAAGTTTGAGCTACCGCTCAAGTCAGCAGACCGTTGCTTGCCCTTCTTCAAGGCACTAAAAGGCAAAGGGTTCGAGTGGAACCCGAACTGCCAGCTCACATTTGACGAGCTCAAGAAATACCTCGCCAGCATCCCGGTGTTGATCCGGCCCGAAGAGGGCGATGTTTTAGAACTGTACCTTTCGGCAAACGACGAAGTGGTCAGTTCGGTACTAATAAAGGAAGCAGATCAGGTCCAACGACCCATCTAATATGTTAGTAAGATATTGCAGGGAGCATAAATGAGATATCCAGAGATAGAAAAGCTGGCCTATGCGCTGGTCATTGCGGCCCGTAAACTCCGCTTGTATTTCCAAGCTCATACCATCACCGTCCTCACTGACAAACCCCTAAGACAAGTATTACTCAAGCCTGAGGTCTCTTGACGATTGACAAAGTGGGCCATCGAACTCAGTGAGTACGACCTCCAATACAAGCCCCGGACCGCCATCAAAGCCCAAGCCTTGGCGGATTTCGTTGCAGAATGCACGTTCTGCTCCGAGGACCTTGGCCCGATTGAGCACAGGGCTCCTAGTTCGGGTGAGCTCGGTGCTCCTAGGCCGGCTGAGTCCGAGCCCCGTGAGGTCGCACCAAGTTCGGTATCTCTCCTGGTTAGGCCAAGCGCGAACTGGGATGGAGAGCCTTGGATCCTTCACGTAGATGGCTCCTCAAACTAGCAAGGCAGCGGAGCCGGTGTAGTTCTCCGCGGTCTGAGTGACACGAAACTAGAGTACGCACTACGCTTTGAGTTCACGGCATCCAACAATGAGGCAGAATACGAGGCATTGATAGCAGGGCTAGCTCTAGCGCAAGAGGTAAAGGCAAAACACATAGTTATCTGCAGCGATTCCCAGCTCGTGGTCAACCAAGTTACAGGGGAATACGAAGCTCGCTTGCCGGCTATGATCGCCTACTTGGCAAAGGTAAGAGAGGCATTGCTTAGCTTCCAGTCACACTTCATCAAGCAAATCCCGAGGTCAGAGAACACTGAGGCTGACGCCCTATCCCGGCTAGCTAGCACCAGTGACAACACCATGAGAACTATGTACATAGAGGAGTTACCTCGGCCTAGCATTCTCCGGAGGGCAGAAGAGGTCACTCCTGTCGCCCAAGCAGAACCGAGCTGGATTGATCCACTCGCGAGCTTCTTGCTACATGGAACCCTCCCCGCGGAACGCAACGCCGCCAGGAGGGTAGAGCGTCAGGCAGCCAAGTACGTCATGATAGACGGATGGCTGTACCGAAGATCCTACATGCTCCCCTACCTGTGCTGCTTGCGAGCTCCCGAAGCCGAGCTCGTACTCCGCGACATTCATGAAGGCCTATGTGGCGGACACTTGGAGGGCAAGGCCGTCGCTCAGAAGGCACTACGACAGGGGTACTATTGGCCACCAATGAAAGCAGACGCCGTCAGGCTAATCAGGAAGTGCGAGAAGTGCCAAAAGCACGCCAATATTCACCATCAGCCTGCTGCCGACCTCAAGTACCTCACCAACCCATGGCCCTTCGCACAATGGGGTATCGACCTACTCGGGCCATTCCCGCCAGCAACAGAAGGAAGGAAGTTCCTAGTAGTGGCAGTAGACTACTTCACCAAGTGGGTTGAAGCTGAGACTCTCGTAACCATCACAGCTCGAAACGTCCAGAACTTCTTCTGGAAGAACATAGTGTGCCGCTTTGGGCTACCTCTAGTGCTGATCTCCGATAACAGAAAGCAGTTCGAAGACATCAGATTCCAAGAGTGGTGCCAAGGCATGGGGATCCGGCAAAACTTCACGTCGGTTGCGCACCCACAAGCAAATAGTCTGGCAGAAGTCACGAATAGAGCTATCCTCCGCGGACTAAAAGCCAGGCTAGACCGAGCTAAAGGGTTATGGGCAGACGAGCTGCCCAGCGTCCTATGGGCATATTGAACTACAGAGAAGACCGCCACTGGAGAAACTCCCTTCAACCTCACCAATGGCACGGAGGCAGTCATCCCAACCGAAATCGAAATCCCCTCACTTCGGTTGGAAGCATACAACGACAATACTAATAACGATGAGCTACGTACCAACCTCGACCTACTTGACGAGGTAAGGAACCTCACATACATCAGAACCACAGCATACCAGCAAAGGGTAGCTCGGTACTACAACGCTTGAGTTAAGAAACGAAACTTTCGCGTCGACGACCTGGTCCTCCACAAAATCATGGTACCTAAGCCCAGCGTTGGCAAACTCGGGCCGAATTGGGAAGGACCCTACCGAGTGAAGAGAGTACTCGGGGGAGCGTACGAGCTCGAGACCCTGGAAGGTAAGCGGATACCCCGGGCATGGAACATCGTCAACTTAAGATGGTTTTACTTATAAGTTAACAAACTAAGCAGGCCATGAGCCACTGCCGAGCTAGCAAAAACCTTGGCACCCTAAGGCCCAAAATGCCGAGCTAACAAAAACCTCAGCACCAAAAGGGGCAGAATACCGAGCCAAAGATGACCTCGGCACATCATCGACGAAAGCAATCTGAGGCGGAGAACAGATCGGGCACATAGCCTTACTATGTTAACTCACCTCGGGGCACGTCTAGCAGCTCAGGTATAGTCACTTCGGCAAATGGAGAATACTTGCACAACATATTTGAACAGAAAACATACTTCATTGCTAAATGTTTGTTTTACAGTGTTTAAAAAAAATAAAACAAAAAACACAAATGAGCTCCCAAGCCCAGAGGTCAATCTTCCTCGCCTTCAGAAGGAACTTCGACAACACCCGAAGGACCCGCTTCGTCTTCGGAATCCGCATAGTCATCAGCTGCGGCAGCCATCTCCTCAGTGATGCACAAGGTGGTTATGGCGCTGGTATCGAGGTCGGGGTATGTGTTTCTTATCATCCATCGGCTCAACTTGAAACCCCGTCTGTATGAGCCCACCATCATGTCGTCAAAGCGTGGCGAGGCGAGGCGATATAATCCTCAACGACTTTTGCCTTCGCCTCCTCAACAGCCTGAGAAAAGATCAGCGTCTTTTCCCTAATGTCTTCTTGAAGGTACTCGACCTGGTGCTCCAGGTCCAACTTCAGATCGGCCATATGCCTCACCACCATTCCTAAGGCCTCTTTGTCTCTCTGAGACCTCGATAGCT
>NW_010729113.1:1738596-1754288 GCF_000365185.1 Nelumbo nucifera | reverse complement strand
GATTGGTAGGGAGATCGGCCCACTGCGCGACCTCCTCAGGACAAGTGGCGGCCTTGCTTTTTCGGAGAGCGTAGCCCGGCGTCAGCACGCTCCCAATCCCACTGTGGCTCCTCGAGCCCGAAGGCGCAGCCCGGGCATAGGGAGCCCCTACCGCCTCCTGAACTGAAGGGGGCACCTCGGGCTCCTCAGGAGGCTCCGTCCTTAGTACCTCGGGCTCCGCCACCTGGGAAGGATCGGCGCGAACTCGCTTAAAAGCTCGCTTCTTCCGCTTCATGCCAGCAAACAAGTTCGCACATCGAGTCTTGTCTGCGTCCATAACACCTGCAAAAAGGAGCTCTGCATCAGAAGACGGGAATAAAAGCAGAAACAAAAGTATCTTTATCTGAGCAAGAAACCTACCCGAACTCAGACCGGCCTGAATGAGTTTATCCTCCGTCAGATAGGCTTAGCATTTTAGTCGAAGCCGGGCCCAGTTCCGGAGGCCCTTCACTGTATCTTCATCTAAAACAACACTGGGGTCAGGAGCGGCCAAACCCCACTCAGTAGGAAACGGCCACCCCGTAGCACTCTGAACCACGAAGTAGTCCCGCTTCCACGCCGGGACCTTGTTTGGGAGATCGTGTAAGAGCTTGAAGCTCGGGCAAGGTGACAAGTAGTACGCCCTCCTACGCCCGGGCAGGGGACCCGCTTGTTTCTTAAGCATGAGAATAGCGGAAAAAATTTCTAAGTCCAAAGGAAGGAAGTGCTCACAGCCAAGGGAGATGGTCCCGACAAGGTTGCAGATAGAGTTCGGGTGAAGTTGACCTATAGTGACGCCGAAGTGGTTCATAACCTCGACGATTAGGGGATGGAAGGGAAGGCGCAACCCGACAACAAGCTGCTCCCGGAATATCATGATCTCATCTGGACCGTGCTCCCAAGGAAAGTCGCCCGAGGGTAGTAAGTATACTCCCCGGGCAGGTTGTACTAGATGATAAGGGACCAAAGATTTTCGGGCGTCATAGTAGAGGGTCCGAACTTGTCTGGCACCCGACCTTGACGAGAGGTGGATGCCAAACTACCCGAGATGACTCGGCTTGCGGGCTCAAACTCGAGCTCTTCCTCGAGCTCTACCTCGGGCCCTGCCTCGGATTCACTAAGGCCATCGGGGGCAGTAGCTCGATTCGTAGAACTAGCGTCTGACCCCCCTAGAGGGCTATCCGTGCTACTAAAACTAGACATCGAAAACAAAGAAGGCTGAGGACTCACCAGGAAAAGCTACCGAAACTACAGACGAGTGACGCGAGCTGGCCGGCTTGGACGCGAGCTCAAGGAACAAACGCTGAAGGATAACAGAGGAAAGTGACTAGAGGTCCCCTCACTATTTAAAGCCACTGTACCCGTGCATCAACGGCCAAGATTGAAACCATCCAACGGCTCCCCGCAAAGTCAGCTGCGCACTCCCTGACGAAAAGACACTTTGAAGCGCACGTTCAAAAATTCGGAATTGTTTGGCGTGCCCGTTCAAAATTTTAAAAATTTGAAAATCGTTGGTGCGCGTGAGCCACACGCAGCCCAGGACTGACCCCTGGTCGAGCCAAGCCAACCCTAGTTGAGCCGAGAAAACAAGCAGACCGGACTAGAAAAGTTCCTGATCAAGGCCAAAGTGTCCCAAGGCAAATCCACCTGTCATCCCGTGAACTCCCCATGTCGGGTCAAGACCTCGAGCACGGGGAGTGGGGGGCAATTGATGGAGGAAGATTTGACCCGACCCCTCGGCCATGCGACACGTGGAAGCAACCGAGAGTGACCTGGCAGAAACGCCAGCTCGGCACGGCAACAGGCCCACAACCCGAGCTCCGAACTAAAGAGTCGAGCTTCATCAAAGGAACCTGCAACCCGAGCTCCGAACTAAAAAGCCAAGCTCCCTCGAAGGAACCTGCAACCCGAGCTCCGAACTAAAGAGAGCCGAGCTCCCTCGAAGGAACCTACAAACCGAGCTCCGAACTAAAGAGTCCCAAGCTCTCCCTTCGAGGTCTTGTGCCTTGCAAGGAGCACCAAAGGCAGAAAACCTGAACTACCCACCTAGGGGCAGTTCAGGCCATACTCCTATCCGAACTCGAGACTTCACATTAAAAGACCACTTCGGCTCCAAATCGCCTGGCTGAGCAACCGTACCTGACGCCTAGGAGACCGTACACGGAGGCGGTGCACCTGACCGATCAGAGGACTGACACATGACAACCGCCATCCAACGGCCACTTGCCACCGCCATCCCAGACGGACAGAGGCGGCCCTGGCAACTGGCAGTGGAGGTTATGACACCCGAACTGGCAGTTGACAGAAGGAAGTGACCCGATCTGGTAGAGGTAATGATGCCTGAACTAGCAGAGGCATGGAAGTGAGCACACAGGGTGATTATAAAAGGCCCCCATCTCACAAAGAAGAGGGTATGTGATTCTTGCGTTTTCTGGTCTTAGAATTCCTCATTTCCCTTGCCTTATGAAGAATACTAGTTTGAGGTTCGGAGTGTTCCAACCGGGTTCCTCCCCGGAAACCTCCATTTTCTTCCTTGTTTCAGACACCTTCGATCTCGTCAGAAGCGAGATAACCGGCAGCTAGGACAGACTGAATCACACATCATCACAATCCAACTCCTATATTACGGACGGACCAGGTCCAATCCAATCTAATAAATATTTTGAACTCGAATGGTCCATCCAATAAGTCCAAATTGATTTGGAATTGAACGGGGTCCAATCCAAAACCGATCCATTGACACCCTTAACTCCAAGTTTAGACTGAGCAAGTTGAAACCGCAACCAGCTTGGAATGCTGCCTATTAGCAGTACCAGACCGAAGGCTGACCGTGCGGACAATTCAATGGGACATCTGCATGTACAAGTTATTCCCCCCATACATATCCGACCCAGCGGTCTCAACCCGTACAGGATTCGGTGGACTGTGGTTAAGTTGGGACTTGGGAGCTTAGTTGTGTTCTAGTTATTGTTTTCATAATTCCTCTTCCTTGGTACCCAACCCACAGAGTGCTTATTTTTAATATTATAATATAAAAAGTTCTGATTAAGAAAATCAATCAGAAAAACAGCCACGGCCCACAGAAGAATTCAGCGTTGACATATACGCTTAAAAAGTACAGATTACCACCCTGTTGCGTAATACAGAATCCCTAAAATTCCAGATTTCAACACTCTACCCCCAAAATTTTCGGATAAAAAATAGATAACAAATGAAAACAATGTCTATGGCAAGTAGATTGGTAGATACGGCATATGCGTTGCACTAATAATGGGGAGAGCTGCACGATGAGTCATGAGTGATGTGGAACTGGACTGGTTCGTTGCAAACCAACCACCAGAACATCTAATCTTTGACCCAGAATCATCCATGATCCAACCGGTTACAAAATCGGGCCCAGCCCCGACCACATCATTTGACTTAATATGCTTGCGAGAACAGTAGTGATCCAATGGATTTCGGATTCAGTATCCACAAAACCGTCCTCTCACATCCATGATCCATCCTCTTGTAGCCGGTGCTAAAAGGCTGTGGCTGGAGTACGGTTTTATGAAGAGTAAATCCGGTTTCGATTCAAATAAGCGTGAGCGTGTCCATTGATCGATTCATGTCTCATGAGAGGGAAGAATTCATTTATTTGTTTTCGAATGCAATCTGAGCCGAGAGAGCGCTCGTCGGACTCCGGAGAAAGGCCGGAAACACCGACAGTCGCACCGCTCATTTGATTTCAGAGAACATTTCCGTTCTTGTGTACGGCTCTTGTTGTAAAGTTGGAAGTGGGACGCATCGGCAAAACACATCTCTGTAGCTGATTCTGGCTTCCGCCTTGAAAGTTGAACCGAGATCCACGGGGACAGATAGAGATAGAAAGTTATAAATTTTTAAATTTAATTGACCAAACTACCCCTCAATGTGCCCCTATTTGAATGCGCGGGTCCCACAGTCAAAAGCGGTAAAATTGCACAAATTTAGCAGCGGTACTGATACCTTCGGATTTCTGTCTGTTCTGATAGTTTAGGACTTTAAGGGAGAGAGAGGATGCAATAATAGGATATGATCTGATACAAAGAACCAACGAATGTCTCACCATTTAAAGCTTCAAGGACTTCTGATTTTGACTGAAGTTTTTCCAAATTTTTTCTTAAATTTACACGTAACTGTTATAAACAGTAGGCCCTACAACCGGCGCCGGTTTAAAAGCCCGGCATGTCGACGGCATCTGTACGGTTTACAGCGCCGGCAAGGACTCGGGGCGCCACGAAAAATCCGAATAATCGGATGACCCAGAAAACACATCTGGGTAGTCAAACAACCCCCCCAAGGCTACAAACTCGCCGGTGCTGTTGTTGTTGTTGTTACTGTCGTTGTTGCTATTCTCGTCGTTGATCCCAAAACACAACGAGTCATAGACCGGGATCTCATCCTCGAACCCCCAAAACTTATCATATCCAACGGCATCAGACGAAACACGTAATATATCCTCTTCACTTTTTTCCTCACCAGAGGACGGTGAGAAAGTTGGCGGCAGACCAAGCTCATCATCCGAGGCTCCCAGAAGATAACCAAGATCGGGCTGTGACTCGCCGGAGTCCGACTGAGGAGTTATATCCGTCTCCGTCTCCGAAGGCAGGGAGGTGGGGAGAGATATTTCTTCTTCGAAACTCTTCATGACGGATGCCAGGTCTTGGTTTGCGGGGTTCCGGTCAACAACGGTATCAGTGTCGTTGAGGATATCAAGGAGGTTATCTCGGATTCTCTTCGCCTCGGGCGAGTCCGATTCCAAGTTATCCGAGTCATCTCGGACCCTCTTGTTGGTGACAGTTGGGGCAGTGGTGGTCTTGCTGTGTTCCATGGCAGTAGAGAATAACGGGAACTTTAGCTTCAGAAGAGAGTTGAAAACTCTGGGAGGATAGGAGATATGTCGTAAGGCGTGGGAGAGAGATAGAGAGCGCGAACCGCGAAGGGAGAGAGAGATAGAGAGCGCGAACCGCGAAGGGAGAGAGATATATCGTTGAGGAGGGAGGGAGCGGGGTAGAGAGAGAAAAGCAAAGTAGAGAAATAAAAGTAGCTAAGAGAGAGGACGCAAAGGGGGTTGGGGTACTTGGGTTGGTTTGAGATTGTAGAGTGTAGAGAGAGAAAATGAAAAAGTGATGCGTGTGGGGAGCAGAGGAGGTGGAGGGTTTTATAGGGTTGAAAGCATTGATGGATTATAATAATGGTATACAGGCGCCTGTTGTTCGGATGATTCGGCCATCACGGACGCCTCGCCTTTTAGATTTTTTCCTCCACTATTATCTTTTTTCGTGTCCCTTCCCTTCCCGTCACTCTCTTTCTCTCTCTCCATTGATTAATTAACTCTATTGAATTCAAGCTTGAAGTCCGATCCCGGATCCGGTCCCACCGACCTAGTCAATCACGGCTTTGCTTTTCTTTTGTCATTTCCTCTTTTCTCCAGCTCAGCCAAGCTTTAGCTACGCTCGACTCGACTAAGGCTCCTTTTTAAAGGAAAAGTGATTCGAGCCGGGAGCGGGGAGCCCCTTCAAATTGCCTCCTGGGAAGATGGGAGAGGGAGACGTTACGGTTGTGCCGTTGTGGGGAGAAAATGGTAATTTGAGCAAGGATTTTTATATTGATTTTTGAAAACAGGGATTTGTTGTTATATGGTGGTAAGTAAATCTTTCAAAGTTAAGAAGAGTCTTAAAAAAGGAAGGCAGCTCCGGATTAAGGATTGTAGAATTGTAGAATGTAAAGTCAAAATTGGAAAAAAAAAGGGGAGAATGACTAATCAGTTCAGATCAGAATTTTATAGTTAAATATAAGAGGAATGCATCTTGACCGTGAATTGATGCTAAATCACCGGTAGTATTTGGTTTATAGGAGGGAAAAGGGTTAGTAGTAAAGGAGGCTGGAATTCAGAATTTTGCATCGTATGTATCCGTACTTTTCCGAAAAAGCAAACATGATTGAGGAAGGAGGCATGATTACACGTGGAGAAAGGCTGTAGCGGTTAGTTTTGGGTATTAGGAACACGTGGAGATCGAGGGCCAACTGCCCATCACCTTGCCTCTATTGCTAGGGGCAACATAATATAAAAAATATGGGAAATCAAATCCGCCACTGTTTTACACGGTTTTTGTTCTTACTTTTTTATAATTAATTAATAATATCTTCTAGATGAGAAAAATGTCAAAAAAAAGAAAAAAAAAAAGAAAAGGTAGGAAAGATAGATAAGTGAGAAGCACGTGTTATCCGCAAAACTTTTGGTGAGGTTGGATCAGGCACGGATCGCTTGTCACGGCGAGTTAGACGAGGATAAGTGATTAACCTAACCATCCAGTGGGCTAACACCACCGGATCGGAATCATTTATGATTTATCTCTCGGATAACTTGATGAAATAGACCGCAACTCTACGAGAGCATATTATTATTCCACCCGTAGTGCTCTACTCATTGAGATGTAGCTTTTATGGAGAGATGATCGAAGCTTGAGGTGTTTCCCAGTCTGGATGTTTCTTTTTGGGACCAGGATTTCAGCCTGGACTAACAAGGTGATTTATTGGACTTAAAAAGATGGCTCTAAAATGTCATTAGCCAAAGATTTTGCTTTTAGAGGGCATTATGGAAGCAACCTACTACTGATTTGCCCTTCAAAACAGATTAACCCAAAGTTTTTCTTTTTTCTTTTTCAAAACCATTAGTCTAAGGTTAGATCCAAATTGGATAGAAGGATTATTCCAATTTAATGGAGCCAAATGATTCAGGGAATTGGTCTCTACATTCCGGGTGCTAGTTCTAACTCTGCTATTAATCAAATGCACTCTTAATCAGTCCTCGCAAAAAGTTGATCCAATTGGCGAATCTGATCCAATCCAACCCGAAAAAATGATCCGACCCAATCCAGATCAAAAGAAACTGGGTTGGGTCATGGGTCAATTCGCTGACTCAATTATCAAGTCTAATTTGGATTATTTATGTATTGTTATAAATTTTCACTCTTTAATTTTTTTATTTAGTCTTTACTTTTTATTGTTTATTCTTTAAATTGTTAAATGATTAAGTATTTTATTTTATATTTAGAATTTTAAGGTTAACTCTTTTGATTTTGACATTTTTCATGTAGTTTTTTTTTTTTTTTTAAATTTCAATTATTTTTTGGGATGAACTAAATTAATTCATGGGTCAACCCTAACATGAACATTTAAGATTAGGATATAGCATTTGACAACTAAACCCGAAATTTAACCCGACCCGAAATACCTTAACCCAATCGGACCTGACCCACCCAACCCAATTGCAAGGTCTACTCTTAATGTAATTCACTTCAAAAGAACTTCAACTGGGAATATGGTTGGAAACTTGGGAAAGAAGGTAAGAAAAAACCAACTATCTACTTTTTTAAAAGCTGGAAGCTTGATTTAGTGTATGCTTTTATAAGTCAAGAGTTCCGGAAAAAAGGATAAAACTTTTTGGAGATTAATCTCGATCCATGGGCTAAAGTAGGTCTGAAGATTCATAAATAAAGATTTGGAATTGGCTATTGCCTTGTGGATTCAACATGAAATGACGCCCACATGTACTACCCACATGCTACATGCTTGTAAGCGTTAACTTCTATGGGTATCTTTAAAGGTAAAGTTACATGCATAAGAGGTGTTTGCTCTAATTTGAGAATTCGGTGGTTGCTCATGTTTATTCTCAAATAAGCTTTAGAAAAATAATGATGATGAAAATTCAATTATTTACTTGTAATACAAATCAAAGGCATATTAATGTTATTTAAAATCTTTAATTTTATAGTCAGATTCCAACTTAATTTAATCGATTAATTGGAGTTAGATTGAGGAGGCATTGAAACCTGATTCTCAATCCTCTAGGGATAAACAAGCTCACACTTTTGGTTTTGATTATTATGTCATATCTACAGGGCAGTATCATAGTGATCCTTTTGGCCATAGCTTCCTTAACTAGCATAGAAGGATTGCATTTCTTCGCATAGTTAGAAAGAATAATGTAAATGGTTTTGTATCTTGGGAGCACTCCAGCGGAATTGGAAACTCATGCGGTTTGCTTATGGCTATTGAGCTGGTTCTCTCAAAGATGAAAAGAATACGAATATAAATATGTATAGTATAAATATATATAAAATAATATAAAATATAAGGTTTTGCATTCTATATATTTATATTTGGACTTTTTTCAAATTGAGCTTTTATCTTTATTCCTCTTTTTCTTTTATTGAAAACTCTATTTTATAGAAGATGTAACACTGGGTTATTTGATGGATAAATTTGATCTTTGGGTCTTAAAAAATTCTCCCAAAGCCTTTGCCATTTGATTCAACTTGTTAATCACCCCTATCAAATATATTGCATTCACAAATAAAAGCCGATTTAGAAAAAAATCAATGTACCTTGGATATACAATTATTGTATTATAAACTAGTATAAGGCACATAAAAGTAAAGAATACAATATAAATTAACATTATATAATACAATTTAGATTTTAATTTAAACCAAAATTAAGATGGGCATTGGCATTATATTGTGCCCATTTGGTATACCTAATAAACATCTACGTACACTTATGGCAGGTCTTGAAAGAATTCTAGCTTTTTTTTATTTTTATCATTAATTACCCTTGTAAGGCAATACGAGACGGTACTTGTAAATCACCTCGCAAGGCAACATTGGATCAAACTCATGAGTCACCTTGCTAGATTATGATGATCTGCCTCGCAATAGTTCTCACCAAACGATAAAGCTGTGTTTGGAAGGAGTATAAATGCAAATATATAGAGTGCAAAACCTTATATTTTGTATTATTTTGTATATATTTATTTTATACATATTTGCATTTGTACTCTTTCCAAATTGAGCCTAAATTGGGCCTCATGAGAAATCACCTTGCTTAAGTAAGATGGCATGTCTCGTTGAGCTATGCCTACCTTGTAGAGATACTGTACTTGAGGATCGTATTAACACATGTCACTTCTTGAGAACGCCCAAGAATGATGTTCCAACCGCTTTGTGATCTAGAGGGACATGTGTCGTGAAAGGATAAACAGAATTTGCCTCCCAGCACCATGCTAATCAAAGAATATTTTAAAAATTTGGTCTTAAACACGTACTATATGTTTGGTTCTGTAGGCATTTATCAAAAAAATGCCATTACATCAGCTCCCCATAGGTGTTGATGTTTATTGTATATGAAACTATTGTTTGGTTTCACAGTTAATCAAATAAATACTAGTAAACTGAAATATTTCGATTTATGTGCATAGGGTATTTGGGGATGCGTCAAATTCATATTTTCCCCAATGCTTGAGCATTTCTAAGAAGAAAATCAACTTTATGGAGTAGTATTTGAAATGCCCGTAAAACATTCAACCAAATAGAAAAAACAAAAAATGTTTAAAGTAATGTTTTTCAGATAAACATTTATCTAAAAAAATGCCTCTTATGAAACTCCCATGAAACCAAACATACACGTAATCTTATTCCCCTCCATGTCTATAAATAATGAGATTAACTTCTGTATCAAAGGCAGAGTGCAATTCCAATATCATCCTTGTTTCCAAAACTCTTATCATTTTTCCTATTGTCCTATAACCCTAATAGAAAATGTATCACTAGTTATGCATTCTTCGGAGTGCTATTTCATATTAATTAACACTCTAGATGTGTCCTATACCCCTAAAATCTTAGGACATAAGGAAGACATAATTTCATTTTATAAACTTGATGGCAAATCTCCTTTTGTCACGCACTTCAAAACCACGTTTAGGGTTGCCCCATGAGCACTTCAGTCAATGGCATTTGAGAAAAAGTCATTGCATGTGATTTTTAGGCCAGGACTAGCCAACCGTTGCTTTAGAGGAGTTAGAAGTTGGAGTAACAATAAAACAACCTGATGCTATTTCATCCGAGGTGTTTTATACTAAAGACATGATTATATAGTCTTGCCAATTCGATGAAGTCGATGTAAAAGGATGAAGTTACATATTGAGATCTGCAACCAGGAGAAGGGTTAGAGAGCCGGGGAGTTATTCCTTGGGTAGGCACTTTGACGCTCAAGTCAATAGGATAAAGAGGGATGTGGCCGGGTCAAGCAAGTTGAGACAGTGTTAGTCTTAGCCGAAGAGATAGTGCAAAAAGGTATTTAAAGATTGTAGAGTTCTAAAAGTCCCTTACCTTGAGCATGGCATACCTATTTATAGTTGGACATTTGTGTTCGTGTTGGATAGGGCTTCTGGGGTTGTTGGGATGGAGTTGTTTGCCAAGGTCTTTAGGGGGTTCCTCTTCCTCGGTGGAATTCGTTTCCTTGTTCGTATGGGACACTCCTCCTTGTCGCGCCTGTCCTTTAAGCAGCTTTTGGGTGATGATGCTACTGTGGCCTTGAGAGGGCGACTACGGAGTCAACCACATTACACCCTAGGCCAGCTTAGCAACCATCCGAACAAAACCTAATTTGGCCTGTAACTATGTGATTGCAAATTGAAGTTAAAGGAAATATTTTATTTATACACTAATTGAAGCCTTTTTTGCATTTAATAGTAGAAAAAAAGAACTAATTAAGCTTGTAATTGTCATTTGCTCTGTAGTCTTTACTAGGTAGTTGTTTGGCATCAGTGCAGGGAAAATCATACATTTTTATGAGAAAATGATGCTTATTTTTTATTTGGAATCGGTGTTGCGATATAGACGGTTTTCTAAGAAAGCAGCACTGGTTTTGTTTGGTACCAATGTTAGCAACAACACTTTCAACATGATCTATATTATCCAACGACCAAGATGATTTCACATTGATATCACATCATTGCACCACTAACAACAATAAACCATTTTCTGAGAAAATATTTTGACATTTTTCCATACTACACTTTCTCAATTTCTAAAATATAGTTTAGAGCAATGTATTTTCCAAAAAAGGGGTATCAAACAAAAAAAGTATTATTTGAAACTCCATTTTCTCTGATATGGTCTCATAAAACAACATCTTTACCAAATACCCACAAGATTGGCCTTGCTGCTTGTGACCATCATTAATTTGAGACTGTTTTTTTATTTTTTAGTCATTAACTATTTTTAACCATGATTTTGATTAAGCATTTGGCACATGCACTACTTACATATTTTTAGCAATAATCTAGTTTTGTTTGCACAATATGGGGTACATATGTAGTGAATTGAAAAGTGATGCCATTTTGGTAGCTGAACCGAGCCAGACCAAAATAAAGCAATAATTGGTTAGGTATAGCCAACATTGACATGAGTTAATTACCAAACTAACTTTTTGAGCAATCCTCGACCCTTACTCGCTACTAGCATTAACATTGCGGAACACAACCACCATCACCATATGGTAGCTATCTAGGTTGTGTAGGATAGATGGGGCGGATCAGAGTGAGGCATCCGCTTTCATCATCACTGAATCTATCTATATCAATTCTTCCATACGCTTACCTAACAATCACTAATCTCTGTTAATAAAATTTCAATTATTCTAGACATAATTCTGAGCCATTCGGACCTCTTGATTTTATGCCAAACTTTTAATTAAATTTCTTTGTTAAGTGGGTCAATATTCATTACCTACTCTTTTCACAGGGTTGGTGTCTTCTGAGACCCAACTGTTTCTTCATCAAGCATTCTTATTGCAGATGTGAAACCCTAAAATCTCACGGAAAGAGAGAGAAAGGCACGTATAACAACTCGAATGCATGCGTGAATGGCACCTCGGTTTATATGAGTTCTGATGTTGTTCTCCCAACCCTATGGTGCATGTGCGCTTCACGTGACTCCCCTGTTGATATGACCTTGTAATTGGGGTGGTGGAATGATATTTTTATCTAAGAAAGCTTGACAGAGTCGGCCTATAGCAACCTACACCCACAGATGTAGACTAGATGCATGGTGCATGCAATTAGGTGAGAAGATTTGTTTTGTTTTATTTTATTTTATATTTGTCTAATGGGTTGCTGTAAGTGTGTACAACTGTAGCCACGGGGGGAACCTCTGAATTAGAAAATTGAGATGGGCTGGTTAGTTTTTTAATGGGTCAAACATCCGGTCTGTCGATCCGAGGTGTTTTACCGTCAGATTCCTTTCTCTTCCAGATTATTTTTCCATTAAAAATGTGTGATAGGACGTATCAGATCCTTCCACCAGGTATTTTATTATCGAAGGAGTGGGGGAAGAGGGACCCACTTGAAAGGGAATCAGGTGTTGTTTATATGGGACCCACCATGAAAAGAAAAGTACGAGATATTGGCTTCTTTGATTCTTAAACCAGCCCACGGCCACGTACGAAAATGTGGTCGGCGCCGACTCGCCGAGTTATAGTAGGCTTAGCCGCTAGCCTTTTGAGCCTGTACGGTAGAAGCCGACGTCGAAGCGGCGCCAAAGATAGGAAAATGAAGGGTTCAAAGAGGGCCAAGGGATAGGGGATAGGGCGGCGTATTCGAGAAGCCACGCATGCACGGCGCCACGTCGATCTGATTGGCATCTTCTCGTCAGTCACTGGATCTCTCACGGCCGTGCCTCCGCTCTTTACCCGCTCTTCGAGGGGAGACCCAATCTTCTGCCAGATGGCCACGTGGCGCTTTATGCTCTTCAGAAAATTCGATTAATTAGTACCGATGGATCCGGTAAACGACGAGGCTTTTGACGCCACATGCACGATGCCGACGGCTAACTGGTCACATGAGGCGACGGTCTTCGACAAGTTTTTCTTTGGTCTGTGTGTGTTTGCGATCTCACGTCTTTTATGTCGTGGTTTTCACGAGGAGGTGACGGGGCGATGTGATCGATGCGTTGGGATTTCTTTTTCCTTTTCCTTTTTCCTGTAAAATTTTCTCTTTCTCGGGAGAATTATTGGCGAGGGGTCTGAGTCAGTCCTGCACTCCACTGCACCCGTCCTGACGTGTTTGCCATCAATTTCTTATATTTTTTCCGTTTTATTTGCCCAGAAAATAGAAATGATGGTAACAGAATATTGGCCCTCGGTGGGGTCCACTCCCTTCAGGTTCAGGACTACCGAAACTGTCAGTCAGTTTTAATTTTTTTCCCTTTTTTTTTTCTTTTTGTCGGAATTTGGTGGAGAGAGTCTGACGGAGAGAGAGAGACTGAAGACGAGGAAAACCCCTGATGCTTCTTCGTTGGACTCGAATCTTTACGTTGTGCTGCAGCCTACAGAGACGCGGTGGCGCTTTCTTTGCTTTGTACAAAAGATACCAATCCAGCGGTTTCAGATACAGTAAAGGACAGAAATCAGATGGACCGAGCGTTGGGGTGCGGTTAAAAACTAAAAATTGTTTTTTAATTCCCCCTACCCCACCCAACAACCCACCCACCCACCGCTGGCGGTCTGGCATCCGTTTGTTTTGGAGCGTATTGGGCTGGAACCGCCGTGCGATGTTAGCAGAAAACAGAGGTACGAGAGACACGCAAACAGCCTTGGAAAACCAATGGATTCGAATCAGGAGGGACCCACCGATAATGACTTTCTTTAATCAGAAAGTTGTCGAATGCGTGCCTGCATTATTGAATACTGGTAAATGGAAATGTTAAGTCCACCACCACCCGCTTTATTTATTGGAGGTGGGGAGTGCACGAACTTACACGCATGACTTGGTTCGGACCGTTGAAGCGGTGGACCACCTTCACCTTCACCTTCACCTTCACCCTTGGGCCAAGAGCTGAAGAGCATATAAATATAGGGAAAAGTACTCTGTACTCCCTGAAAACCGTACTGTTTTCATTATTTCATGGGCTCTCTCTGTGGAGTGGACCCGATAATACGGTTAGGGTTAACCTCTCTTTATTTCTCATGGTCACGGTGTAAAGCTCCATATCCGTTTCCGTATCCGTTATTGGGGGCCAAGCCCAAAGTTGGGCGGCCCAACGTTTCTAACTAGTAGTGCTTGAGCATCCATGCGCTTCACATGTGCACGGCCCTAAATTATTGCCTTAACAGTTCATAAGATGAGATTTTTATAATTAGTAGTCATTGATAGTATTTATTCAATAAACAATAAATTATTTCATAGAAGGGATGATAATAAATAAAAAAATCAATCTATACTTGGATCAGAGAATAATATTTTTACAAAAATTAACACATGAAAGGACTGAAAATTATTTTCCCGAATATTTCTTTCCCTGTAAGAGAAGGGGGCCACGTCTTATAATTATTAGAACAAAATAATAAAATATTTCTCCACGTCTTATGGTTACTAGAGAGTAGAGAACCACTGGATTTGAAAAAAAAAGCAGAGAACCGGTTTTTTGGTTACAAATTTGGGAATTTTAATCGTTTTGAGAAGGTCTAAGTCATTGACAAATAAATAGGCCAGACAGAACCTTAGTTTGGCAAGGTATTTTTGTTAAAACTAGTAATGTGTGACGTGGAAGTTGATAGAGAAATGGGTTTGACGAAAAAGAAAAGGGTGAAACTTGAAAAATGAAGGAAGAGGTGAGGACACATTTGGAAATAAAAAACAATAGGGTTTAGGGTTATATAAAGAATCTGATGAAAAAACATCCCTAATTATCTTGTTAGAGGATTTCTGGTTATAGCCAAAATTCAAAATCCATGTTTTGAATGAAAAAAGTTGAATCGAGAAGAACTCTATATACTTCATTTTCATGATTAAATGAATTGCCTTCATTTCCCGCGAAGCTTCCCCAGTCATTTTCTTTGAGCACTTGGTTGGGACACTCTGAGGTTATGTTTGGTTTTGCAGAAAATGAAAGCGAAATTCGAAGTCAAGGGAAAGTTCTTAATAATTTAAAATTTTTTATGAATTTTCTTCGAACTTTCTATTTCTCTCTTATTTTTTTTAATCAAATCAGACAGAGCCTATTGCAAAGAGTCAATGGTTAGCCGGTTGTTAGGAGCATGACAAGCCGTAGGTGTTGATCATGTGTTTTAATAATGAAATGGGTAACATGGTCATCATCATCATCATCATCCAACTCTTATTTGAGGAGTCGAATCCTAATCTTTTATTATTCTATTCTATTTAATGCTATATTCATTATTAACTTATGGGCATTTAAATGATTTCTATATCCCGTTTAGTCTAATCCTAATCCTTCTACCTCCTTCAACTTGTAGTAAATCAATTCTTACAAGTGCTGGTGATGGTAATGCATTGGATTCATTGAGAATCCGCCTTGCTTTCTTCTACTAGAGAAAAAGAAGCCGGGGTCCTTTGTGTGGTATGACATATAACTAACATTGACACACTGAAGTATCACATATGTGACAGAACTTGAAATGCATCAAAATTGAGAATTTTAGGATTTGTCTTTTTAAACAATAGAGAGAAAAATCACAGCCAACTGGGGGAGGCCCTACTAGCTGCATCAAAAAACACTAAGGCTGAATTTCGCATTCTTTATTTTAAGCATTTATCTCCCTTTTTACAGTTAAAATGTCTATATAAACACTGAATTTCTGAATACAAAAAAGGAGATAAGTGCTTAAAATA
This sequence comes from Nelumbo nucifera, assembly GCF_000365185.1. Next base: position 1,738,774 of record NW_010729113.1, on the reverse strand, counting down.
AGAAATAACAAATGCAGCCTAAGAAACAGTGGTGATTGCCAACTGATGGTGGTTCAGTTGGTAGGTTCTCTGACTTGTCGGAGTAGAGACCTGGGATCAAATCCCGCTGCTACCAGGGGTTGTGGGGGTGTTAAGGGAAAGGGGATGGGTTACCCCCTGTTGTGTAGCCCCATGAAAC
>NW_010729113.1:1696525-1738536 GCF_000365185.1 Nelumbo nucifera | reverse complement strand
GATTGTCTATTCATGCTCTTGACCTTTTTAACCAACATTTTGTTGCAGTGCTGCCTTCTCTGCGTGTATGTCTAAGCCAGCGGCCAGCGGTCAAAACCGCTGCCTTATTAATGCTAATCTGATGGTTCCGATAGTCTGCTGCCTTAGAGCAAATTGAACTGCCTTCGACCAGCCATTATAGGCGGCGGTCATTTTAACCTAAGCCGGCAGTCCTGATTTAAGGCAGCAGCTTCTTAGAGGCGGATGCATGACCGCTGCCTTAGACCAAGCTGGCGATCTTAAGACTAAGCCAGCAGTCATATGACCGCCGGCTTGGACCTTTTTTCTTGTAGCACGCGATGATCCTTGTGCTACTTGTTTGTAATCTTGAACCACGGATTGGTAGATCCATGGATCTTTGAGCAACCTTGAAAAATCTTGATTACTAGCGGAGAGGCACCTTTGATGATGATAGATGGGCAGTGGACTTGGGAAGATAGTTTGTGGGACTCAGGTGCGACCTATATTTCAGCAATTGAAATTGTAGTTTTTCCAATTTTGCTCCATTTTACTTTTATAGTTTCTCACTAAACACCCAAAGGCACAACACCCATCTTACTTTGCCAGCATCAAAGTTAATTTTTATTGAGTTTGGGTATAGAGAATCCATTTTATCCAATTTATACACTTGGAGGCTCGATGATTCTTGGTCAAGGAGTTGGAATTTGCCTCTCAAATCTTTTGAATAGGTCACAGCCCTAAAGATAATTTCTTAGGGGGAGGTAAGGGTGTCAATGCACCGATTTTGGATTGGACCCCATCCAGTCCAAAATCATTTTGGATGGATTGGATGGATCAACAAGACATACTGGATTGGATCCAAATCGGTCCAAAATATTTATTAGATTAGATTGAACTTGATCTGTCTGTTACAAATTTATATTGGATTGGATTGGATTAATCCAATATCTGGTCTATTGATATAAGATAAGAATATATATGTCAATAGACCGGGTTTGGATTGAAACCAATCTAAATCAAAATGAATTTGAACAGATTGAATTGTCTAGACATTGAATTGGACCGGTCTAAATTAGTTCAAAACATTCATTGGATTGGATTAGACCTGATCCATTTATAATGAACTCACATTGGACTGGATCAAATTGGACCAAATCCAGTCCAATTGACACCCCTGGAGGAAAGACCTATTATTAATTTTTTTTTTATTTCTCTTTTTCCAGATGAACCATGAAATTGAAGTCAAATTTCCCCAAAACACAGGACTCTTATCCAATATTTCATCAATTATTTTCTGCTACAAAACCAACTGGTCTCGGTTCGTGTTCCCCCAAGTGAGATTAATTCGAGGATTGAACAGGTTCCAAACTTGCTATGCTGACTGACATTTTGGGATAATATGGTCTGCATCCTCTATTTCTCCACAAAAGGGCAGTCCAGATATATGTTGAGATCTTATGGATGTGTTTGGTTTGAGACACCTATCATTTTCCTACCTTTCCCTTCCTTTTTTTATATTTTTCTTCAAACCAAACACAATTAGGCTTTTCTTTTTGTCGAGAGTTTGTCAAAAAGATTTATTATTAATTTAGTTATAATTATGGTCATTTTGAAGAAAAGCATAGGCCGATCCAGCCAATAAAGTACCCGTTGGACTTGGGCCCCATATTCAATAATCTTGCTTTTCATTCATAGGGACGTAAATAGCCTTGATTTCTTCTACAAATAATTGTGGGATCAAGGTAGCCTATTTATTTCTCAAGGTGCCTAAGGTCTCCTGATGGTCATAGCGGATACTTGAGATCGGTACCACATATAAGGCTTTTGTTACTGTAGATATAATATATGTTTGGAATCGATGTTGTAGATACCACACCTATTTATTTTGCAAGGTGCCTAAGGTCTCCTGATGGTCATAGCGGATACTTGAGATCAGTACTGCATATAAGGCTTGTGTTACTGCAGACATAGTATATGTTTGGCATCAATGCTATAGATACAACATCTATTTATTTTGCACCTCCTGCTAGTCATAGCGGATACTTCAGATCGGTACCACATATAAGGCTTGTGTTACTATAGACATAGTATATGTTTGGCATTGTTGTAGATACAACACCTATTTATTTCGCAAGGTGCCTAAGGTCTCCTACTGGTCATAGCGGATACTTGAGATCGGTACCACATATAAGGCTTGTGTTACTATAGGCATAGTATATGTTTGGTTTCGATGCTGCAGATACAACACCATTTTCTTAGAAAAAAGTGCTGCTGATGTGTGGGTTGGAAGCACCATTTTCTGAGAAAACGGTGTCTTTCTTTTTTGTTTGAAAATGTTGTTGCCAGGTAGGACGTTTCCTGGAGCAATGTCAATGTTTTCAACACTGGTACCTATTATCCAGTGCCACATCATGTCCTGTCACTGCCACCTCATGTTTCTATTGTCAGCAACGAGTTGCAGCTCTAGGAAACACCAAATTCGGCGTTGCTTCAAGCCACACCTTCCCAATATCCAAAGCATGGCTTAGAGAACCATTTTTTATGGAAAAACGGTTCCAAACAAACAGGTGTTTCTTGGAGCACCATTTTTTCTGACGTGGCGCTGATGTATTGTTGTTTTCTAGAGCAACGACATCGATGCCAAACAGACGAATAAAGACTTCTATTTGTTTTTTTACACTTCTATGTGTACGGTTTCTATGTTCATTTGTATTTTATTTTGGAGCAACCAACAATTGGCTCATATAATAATTGGATCATTTTTTTTGTGACCAAGAAACTTTAGGTTGTGTTCTACAACATGAATTGTTTTTCTTGTTGCCGGTTCCAAAAACAAATCGAAACCATATTGTTAAAAACATATTATTTTAGTTTAAATCAAAAGCAAAAAAAAAATCTTGGTTGTGTGTTGGAATTGTCATATGAGTAGTTGAAGAAAATCCCATATTGGAAGGGAATGAGAGATGTAAGGGACTTATATACAAGAGCAATCCATAACTCAATAACTTGAGCTTTTGGATTGTATGTGGTGTCCCTCTCTTGTGTGCATGTTCTATGCATGTGTATGTGTATAAGCTCTGGTTTTCAAGACTCTCCTCAAATGCATAAATAGTGTTTATTTTATGTTTTTAAAACTTAAACAAAAAACATGCTCTTGGAAACAAAAACAGAATTCAAGAATATGTTTTTATTTTTTTTGCTGATGTGGCGATCCAAGAACTAATGAAAACAAAAACATTTGGCATTCTACAACATGAATTGTTTTTCTTGTTGCCAGTTCCAAAAACAAATAAAATCCATCTTGCTTGAAAACAAATTCTTTCTTAAAACAAAAACACAAAAAAAAAACATATGCTCAGTTGTGTGCGTGTTTTCTGTATTCAAAACTGAAACAAAAATTTTGTTGGTTCTGATTATTCAACATCATGTTCGGTAAATCTTATAATTTCTATACTAAAAATTTTGTTTTGTTTTAAAAGCTATTATTTTGTTGGTTCCAAAAATATGTAATGTTTTTGAAACAAAACCAACTTGTTTTTTCCTTGAAAATAAAAGCAGAGTTCAAGAACATGTTTTGCTTTTTGCTGATTACTTATTCCAAAAACCAATGAAAACAAAAACATTCATCTTGCAAAATGTCCCTTAAGGCTGAGTTTGGAAGGAGTACAAATGCAAATAGGTAGACTGCAAAACCTTAATATTTTGTATTATTTTATATGTATTTAGGCTGTACATATTTCCATTTGTATTCTTTCTGAACTTAGCCTAGCTAAGTCATTTGGTGTCTGGCATCGTTGCCGTTGCTCCAGAAAACGGTGGTATATCAGTGCCATGACGGAAAAAACGGTGCTTCAGGAAGCATCTGTTTGTTTGGAACCATTTTCCCATAAAAAATGATGCTCCAAGCCACGCCTTAGAAATCGAGAAGGCGTGGCTTGGAGCAACGCCGAATTTGACGTTTCCTTGAGATGCAGCTTGTTGCTGCCAATAGGGATATGAGGTGGTAGTGACAAGGATATGATATGACACTGGATAATAGGTACCAGTGCTGAAAACGTTTCCTGGAACATTGATACCAAATAAAAAAAGTTGCTATTACTCTAGAAAAGGTCGTACCTGACAACAACGTTTCCAAACAAAAAAAGATACCATTTTCTCATAAAACGATTCTTCCAACCCATACATCAGCAGCTCAGAAAACGGTGCTATATATAGAGCATCGATGCCAAACATATACTTGGTTGGTTCTTTGGTGTTACCCGGCTATTCTATGTATTTATCCTTTCTTTGTTTTGGTGCTGCGCATATTTCAATTTGCGTTGTTTTCAAGGTAAAGTGAGGAGCCTCTATCATCTTCTTTTAATTACCAAATGGCAAGCTTGTTGTGTGCAGACTCTACCTTGGAATATAGAATGAAGTCCCTTAAAAATAATATGTTTAAAATATAACATTTGTTCTCTAATAGAATTTTGAGCAAGCAACTTGGTTCTATGGTTCTTTTTAATTAATTCCTACTTTTGACATCTAATAAATTTTTATTGTTTAACAAATTTTTATTTATTATTAGACATTAGATTGTATTTTCTGTATAGACCATCGGCCTGGCTTATAAAGGGCTTATAAAGGCATTTAAAAAATTGAGGTGTAAAGGAGTTTATGAGAAGGTTTATTTCAGTCGTGGTCATTTATTATATTATTTTAGCCTTTATTTTGACATTATTGCAACCATCAAGTGCTCATGCATAGCCGGTCTTACGTTTTCTTATAGTTATATCTATGAAAAATAAATAAATGGTGTAATAGATAGCTAACTAGCACTGTTGTTTTATGAGTTATTATCTAAAAGTCCCCTTCCCTCTTTTCCATTTCTCTTAAACTTATTCTGGCTTTTCAAAACTTAGATAGACCACCCTCTGTTGGAGAAATTTTGTAATCTAAAACTTACATTGGGTCAGCATATTGTTAGTGACTATTACTGTTAGGGATTTAATTGCTTTTAATTATCAAATTAATCCTGATTTTCTGTTAAATAATGGTTTGCAAAAGAAAAATAAATAAAATGAAAATGATTTCTACTTTTATCTACCAATTGAAAGGTTCCAAGCCCATTTGGATGAAGAGATAATCCCAAAATATTAAATGGAGGGATAGTATGACAAGATGCAATTATCATATAATTTTAATTCATGGCAAACTTAAATGTAGGGGTAGTATAGTAAATTTTCAGAATACATTCTTAACAGTAAATCTGTGACAAGGGCTTTGGAGGTGCTGAAAAGTCAAGGTAAATTTAAGAGAGATGGAGAAAATTGAAGAAGAGTTAAATAACAACCCGTGGATATATACAACACTTGGGGAAAAAGTGAGTATGAAGAAAAGGCCACAACTAACCCCAAACCAACTAAACATTCATTATAGTAGTACCTGAAAATGTGGTGGGATCTAAAATGATCCAGCCATGAAATCATGAATTTCATGTATTTATAGCAGTTTGTGTCAGATGCTGTCATGAAATTTGGTGTATTAGTGTTGGTATGATTTGACTTCCATAAAATTGAAAAAATATAAAAGAGCATTTCAATGTCCTTAATGATCTACAATATTAGAGTTGATGTAGACATAATAGCCATCCATGTGAAAACTGAAAATGATAATTCAAAAGAAAAAAAAAACAAATATAAACTTGTAACAAGATAATATTTATCTCTAAAAATAAATAAAAAAAGTAAAAGAATATGATCGATTGGATGGTTAAGATAACCCAATTGAATTGAACCTAGGGTTCCGTTTTCAATCTTAAGCAGCCCACTTGGTAGCCTTTTATGTCAGCAACTGCACCGTTCAGAGATACTCAGTGCATACAAAAGAAAGAAAAAACTTGGATTCCTTTTTGCCCCTCTCAGCTTGCTCTTTATTCCTTCTCCACCGAGACATCCATGATTGTTCTCTTCTACTTTATGTGTCTGAATAGATGATATTTGGTAAACTTTACTATTGTCAAGACTCTAGATATCTTTTCTTAGGTAAGAGACTCTAGATATCTTTAAATCAAGACTCCCACTGCTTCCTACTTCCCTATGCCACATTTTCTTTGTGTCATTATTTAGTATTTTATTACTTTATTCCGAGAACCATATCCATATTACAGACGAAATGCCTATTGTGGGTGTGGTGGTGGACCAATCCTTGTCTACTGTCACCTTGATGTGGAATGGAAACCCATTTCCTTTAGAGAAATCTTCTCCCATAGATATTATTATTATTTTCTCCTTTTTGGTTTTACTACTTGCTAATTTATGTCCCCATCTCTTGGAAAATGACACTCAACAACTTTGGTTCAATTGATTTTCCTTCTTTAAATGGGAAATAGTTTAATCTAACCGCATATATAAGATAGAGAAATAAAATAAATAGTGCTACCAAAGAGGCCAAGACAAGGATATATAAACCATAGATGTTGCTTAATTCTACCTAACAATTGAGACTGATTAATGTAGCCTCACTCTTTCTTCAGTGGAAGTTGTATCAGAATTCCTTCTGGGCCAGGTGAATCCCAAGCTAATGCTCCCACATTAATTAATGGCCATCAGTACTCTTGAAATACAAAAAATACCCCTGTAAAAGAATTCTTTTTATCATGAACTTATCCCCCCCATCTCTCTTACACTATTATTACAAATTCTCCCATGCAACTGTGTACAAATGTACCCATTAATGTGAAGTTTATGATTGAATTTCTACTATAATTTTTTGCCACCCATACCATTTTTACTAACTAGTCAAATAGACTTTGATTTATCTATGTCTGTTTTTTTCCTGAAAATTTACCCAACATTACAAATTCTGTCATGTACTTGGACAATTTATATTTGAACCAGACAAATTGAATGCTTTAATCAATTTCCTTTTTTTTTCATTTTTGATAAATACCAAGATAAAAAGTTCAGATGATTATTTCAAAGAAGATGATTAAATAGAAATTTTTTATATCTGATATTTACTATAAAGTGAAATAGTTTTAACTAAATCATAAAGTTCCTATATTATATATATATCAGACTTAAACTAAAGATTTCACATAACTATAAATTGATTGAATGACTAGAAACAAATTTTATGAGTGTTAGATCTACATGATAAGTCAAAACATGCATTCATGTCTAACTTGCTTCTGACGATTTTCTTTTACATAATATATTTTCCAAGAAAAAAAAATTAAATCCATAAAAATAGTTTTAACTATGGTATGGGGGATATTTTGAAAATAAACATGAATCGTTCGTTTAATACATAAGTGAACAGTTAAACTATATGGGAGAGTTTGTAATTATGGGTAAAGCTCGGGGGAAAAAGGAATTTGCATTCATGGGGGCCAACCTTGTTTTACTAGTTGCATTCAAAAGCAAAAATGTTATTCTAATTAGTTTCCAATGGGCTTGGTTTTTGCGAGGGATATGTTGAAAATTGACTCCAATTTGTTAGGTTCAAATGGAAATAGATACAAGTAGGGGGGACATAGCATATACAGCCAAAGTTCAAGGGATATGATGAAAATTTACCCTTCGTTTTTTACTCTCCACCACATTTATCTCTATTAATAGAGAGTACTCAAATTACCACGTATTATTCTTAATCGGACTGGTCCAGCCTGTTTTAAGCTTTCCTTGGTCCAAATAATTGTTTTTATTTTTTTTGTTGTTTTTTTAGGAATAGTAGATGCATGGGCATAGGACAAGTCATGTGCTATTGAAAGAGAGTGACTAGATGTCAAGGCCCATGTGGGCAAGGACGGTGCTAGGAGCTAGGAAAGACAGTGCCCCACACCAAAGGCCATCTTTATCAGAAAATTGAGACCATCCAAATTCATCAAATCATTCAATTTCTTATTGAAGTATTTCCAGTCATCTGATGGGTTTTTAGTATGATGTCAAACTAACTAACCTAATATATCGAAGTGGGCATCATTGTCAAAAGCCTCAAGGAAGGTTCAAGTAACATATCTTCTATCTTTAATGGCTCTATAGATTATAGAGATTTTCCTACTTTCTCGGTGTTATTAATGTAAATCTGATTCTTGGGCCGATGCTATTATTAGTATTTTTGTAAAGTTCCCACTTCCCAACTCTTAATTGATTGACAAGGTAAAGATGAAAGGTGTAATTTTCAGTTTGAGATTTTGAGATCTCCAATCTTATAATCCATGTTCATTGCACCTGGCTCTGCCTTGGTAGTGTCAGACAAGCTAATCAGTATGATGTAGCAATTAGAGGATCTAAATTAATCGGTATGATGTAGCAATTGAACAAAAATCAGGGAGAATGACCGTTCAGCTCAGGGTCAGAAATTCTTAGGCCCAAAATACAGTTAGGGTAGATGTTAATTTGGAATTGATGATAATTTATGGGCGGGCATTAATATATAAAATAGGGTATTTGACATTTCGATTTTTTATAAATCTGTAGTGAAACTCAGAAATCTACAATGGAGCTATTCGTACTTTTCTGTTTTTATAATGAATGGATATGTTTATCTAACTCACTCTATATATTTAAGATAAGGCATAGATGATGATGATGATATTTTTTTTTGGGGATTAGGTTGGTTAATCCATGATATCAGATTCAGATCAGTCATTCCACTGCTACTCGGTTCAACCCAGCATTGACCTGCCTCAGACCAGTCATTCCAGCCGAAGCCATTACGAAATGGATGTACAGTACTGAAGCAATCGACCGACCAATTAGATTTGGTCAATTGCTTTGCTTTGCTCTTCATCCTTTCCCACAGACGTGTGAAGAAGGGTTTGAAGATTGAACCGTTGAGAATTTGATGTGAAACCTTCAGATGGAAGATGGGCCGCCCCCAGCCCAATAAATAGTTTTTATTTTATTAGAAACCTAATTTGATTCAATGTCGATGTCGTCACATTCACACATCCACTTTGAATGTTTAAAAAAGCTTATGGCTTAAGCAAAGCCCAAATAATAAACTGTAATGGGTCGTGTTCACGTAACCCCACACGTCTGGTCTTCATATGGAGACAACCCCCAGTCGGCCTTCCAAACACGTCAGAGACTTTGGCAGTGCGTCGGTTGCCGGCCGTTACTTCCTCCTATGCTTCTCTTCTCATGGCCTCTGAGGCTTCCCATCGAATTGGATCAATCGGAATAAATTAATCAATAATAGGACTAAGCTTAATTGATTGGTTGGCCAAATGATTCTTTTATAACCGTGGCTTTGCTGATTGAATGATGGTTGCTTCTGGGTTCAGGCACATTTGAATATATAGACGACAAAGCTTTAACCTGTGCATAAGATAGTGGCCATTGGGATTATAATAATCAATGCTTCTGTTGATATTTTTTTGGCCATCCTGCAGGCATTAGATCTTCTGCAATTCTGGCTGTGAAGCCTTGGTTTATAATATCATTCTTCAGGATTGAAGATCTCAATCCATTGATTCTGCCATGGGATGTGTTTGGGTTCATTCTATCATGTCCCATTATATAATTGGCAATCATACAACCAACCATTCCCTCCCTGTTCATGAACTCAATTGAAGTAGCTAACCAGCATGGGCAACATGTGGGTTTTAATTACATCAACAATTGTGGACGATGGCTGAAGTTCAAATGTGAGAAATCAATTAATTAATACATACAGTAGACTCTTGTCTTCATTTTAATATTAGCTATTGATTGGAGAGGAATTTGAGGGCTGTAGACAATGTGGGGACTCCACCAAGTGAATTGATAAGGTAGATTGAGACCCGTCAAATGAGATGAATTATTTTGGATCAGCCAGATATGTAATTGGTTTCTTTATTCACGTTATCCTCTGCATTCTCTCTCTCTCTCTGATTATGGATTACTCCATAGAAGCAATTACCCTTTCGTTGGGTCTGTTCCATCACAGCCCTTATAATAGCGGACTATGATGTAGGCGAAACAGGCGACCAAATAATATCTGCCCATGAAAGACTAAAGCCACCCAAACGGAAGGATTGATATCGTCTGGGCAATTGATGTGTATGGATGCAGCACTCTTTGGTGTTAGAATTTCAATAGCCAGTCAACATTCCATTGATGGGGCCAACCTTTTTCTTCCTCCTGTTCTTCGATGTGAAAGTGGGTCAGTGATGGGTTTTTTACAACTTACAAGCTTGATATGATTTGGGTTAACATAACCCTGAATGTTGAGTTATTACTAACTAAGGTACAGACCTAACCCATGTGCTTGGTACGAAAAGTGAGATCACCCTTCCAACCTGAACCTATAGCTCCCTTGCAGTTGACCTTTCCACAAGAATGGTGGATTTAGAAGCTTGCAGAGAAGGGGTTTTCAGACAAGGTGAAGTGCTGGAATGTTGTATTAGCCACGGAATTATTCTATTCAGATTCTTCCTTCTCTTCCTGCTTTACTGTTCACTTTATTAAATAAGAGAGAGAGAGAAATATTAAATTTTCTTATAAAACTATACAGGATGAGAATAATTAATGCATTTTTTTCCCAAGGAAGGTGAGTGGATTGTGGAGCACTACAATTAGGAATCATGCAAATGCAGGAATCCAAGGCTGTTTTGTCTGTACTGATTCTTCTAATTGCGTCCTTATTTTTAAGAGAGGGAAAAGAACAAGACATATGCTGGACTTAAATACAAATGGTTGCCACCTTTGCTAACATTTGTCACTAGTTTACTTCAGATTTGAGATTTTAAAATGTTTCATAGACTCTTCTGGACTGCAGGAGTGCAGATGATGGAATTGAAATCCACTAAGGACACAAAAACACAGACACTAGAGAGAGAGAAAGAGAGAGAATTAGTCTTTCAATTTATTTATTCAACCATTAAAAAACCTAACCATGAAGTAACAGAAAGGGTCTTTTTTGTTTTATTTTACTAGGGAAAATCCCCTTTTCACTTGTTTCCATTATTGGGGTTAATCCGTTAATAGAGCTGTTTTAGCAAAAGCAGGTTGTTTTGCTAGAATTACCAGACAAGCTAACCGAGATTAACCAAATGGGTTGGGTCTAATAAATACAATGTTTGGGTCCGATCCAATGGGTGAGAATATCAAACTAGAAAAAGGAGATTGTATTCTGCAAATACATAAAAATCAAGGTTTTTTTATTCAGTTATACAGAAAAAACAAATATAGAAAATCCAAAGGGAATAAATAGCCCATGGACCGACGAATTATTCCTTATGTGTGGTGGTAAAGTCAAGCCCAGCAATTTAATTTCCACCACATAAAAAGTAAAAGAAAGAATAAAAATAAATTAGCAAAAAATGAAATTTTATTGGGCTCCATCAATCAGCTCATTACATTATTTTCCTTCTGACTAGAATTTTCTTTGCCGTCTAGAATAGTGAATGAAAGAGAAACGTTTGTGATCATTTCAATATTCACAAAGAAAAGAAATATAGCTAAGAAATGGTGGGCCTTGGACTCTTTCTGTGTTTCGTACTCTCTGATTTCTTTTTTCCTGCCATTCTCGATGTGGATGACAAAGTAACTACAGTGATATTGTTGGGAAAAACACTGGCGTGTGGAATCAAACTAAAACGTGGTTAACAAGTTTTAAGTTAGGGAGTGGAATTATCACTTTAAAGTGAAAACGATTCCACTTTATCTGAGCCACCCATCAAATGGGTTGCAATTTATTCAAAGATAAGATTAAAAAAAAAAAGGCAAAAGAAAACCATCTTTTGAGACAAAGATTATACTGGGAAGAACTCAACTCAGTCACCCAGTCCCTTGCAAGAAACTTCAAAGTCCCATTGGTTTCTTGTTCAACTGTACGAACAGAATTTTCTATTCAATTCACCAAGCAAGACCTAAGCCAACTTCTTCACTTCATTCTAGACTTACACGATTTGACCATTAAACCATTAAGATATCATTTTGCTTTTCTTTTTCTTCTTTTGCTTTTGTTAAACCTAAACTAGATAATGGTGTTTGGACTTTTTGGGAAAGCTTGAAATGTGAATTTGATTGAGGCATGTTATCACTTACGGCACATTGACAGAGATTCCTATGGTGGTAGATTCTTCATGTATTTGGGCCCCCAGCATAATGTTTTTTATGTGTGCAATAGACCAAAATGTTTGTGGGCCATTTGGGTCTCTTTCAAAAGTTGTATGACCTAGAGATTACCCTCAAATTGGGCCTAGATACCTAGCTGTTTGTGTTTTTATTTGAGCATCATCTGACATCATTGTAGCTTAGACCAGTGAACTTGTCCAACCAGGATTGATCAACCATTCAACCCACCCATTTTCTAGGTCAAACCCTTATTTGGGGTTTCAAAATATTGACCCTTTCAAGCCCGAATTTAGAAGGCCCATTTCAACCGTTGTAAATAACATTGTTGTAACGGTATTATGGCAAGGACTATTTAGTATTTACATCAAATCAAAGCTAATGTTGCAAGGAAGCATGCAAAATGTAAACGAAAGGCCCAGTGACCAAATTAGCTTTGTCCAAACCAGTCCTTGTTTTCAAGCATATTTAATTTTGCTCTAAAGAAAAACTATTCATGTGCATTAAGCATGATAATGTATTCCATTTTTCCCTAGAACTGAATCATCTTTTCCGTGGTCGGACCCATTGACACAGTGAGATGATTTTGATGGATGGAGGGTCCGTTCTATGGGAACAGTCTAATCCTTGTCAGTATGGGGCTTCAGTGACAAGCGAGATGTACCAAGAACTCGCATGTTCATGCATCAGAAGATCATGTTATCTGATTCGAAAATCTAAACAGAGGATATCCAAACCCAACAAAATAAGATGAAATTCGAATACGAAACATCCCTCCATTTGCACCCCTAGGAACTAATTAATATTCCTGATTCATGATGAAATGGAACATAAACACATTAGTGATATTAGTATTCATTGGCCTTTGGCTGGCCTAATTGAGGTGGTGTACCGTGATTGGCTCAGTATTCCGACTACAACTGTAGGCAACTTGGACTCCTCTGGTCATACAAGTTTATCAATTCTTTAACAATATCGAAGCAAGGGTGGGCGGCTATGGATTTTGAACCAGAATATTGTGACAATGGGCTTCATCAATAGGCTTTATTTCTATCAGCCATTTTGTCGGCAAAGATTGTAACAATATCGAAGCAACTGTAGGCAAAGATTGCACCCTATTTGTCTTCATCAATAGGCTTTATTTCTATCAGCCATTTTGTCGAGTAGACTGGAAGCATGAAACATCATTTATTCAACCCACCATCGTTGTAAATCAAAAGAAATTGCTGTTGCTTTATCGCCAAGAAAGAAAAATAAGGAATTGTTGCCATCTAAGTAATTCTTGTGGTCAGATTTGACTCTCTGTTTCTCTCTGCTGATTGCTTGAAAAGTGGCTTTGAATAATTCCTTTTTCTTTCGTCCCTGGAGTTTGAATGCTTAGCCTTTCCCCAGACAGTATTATTTCTTGAGACACCCAAATTTCGTTCATTATATATACACAAGAGAACCTCAACTTTCCTATAAATTGTAATTTTGGTAGAGACTGTGATTTGCTTTCCATTATGGTAGCTCACAAGTCATAACACTTCGTTTTACATTTTACTCGGCGTTTTTACTACTTTTCCTTTTAAGAAAATGATAGTCATTAGGGTTTATAGCAGCAGAAAACTTATTAGTTAGGTTATTAAAATCGCGGGTAGAATTTATTTTCAACCCGTTATTGATGGTCCAGTTATAATTCTGATTCGGGTTAACCTGCAACCGTTATGTTAGAAAACAAAAACCGTTGATTCAGTCAAGGATATAAAACCTTTGACTTTTTGTCCGGCTTATTCCATAGGTCTCTAGCTCTTTATGTTTGATTTTGGGTCATTGACTAAAACACCTCCTATGGTTTCATTAATTTACTAAAACCACATCCCCTACAATTTACAATCAATTTTCTTATTTGACTTTTTATTAGATGAAAATAGAAAATAACAGTTTTAACCTTAATATCCATTCAAATAAATTTAATCAAAAGAAATTAAAAATAAAATATCATTTTTGCCCCTAAATTTTATTTTCTATACAAAACGTGTTAGGGGTGGTACTTTTGTTATAAACAGCCATGGATCCATACCCTTGAACATTATTCACTCAGTTTAGGGGTACTTTTGGAATAAACACCTATGGGTCCATGTCCTTGAACATTTTTCAGTTACTTTAGGTGATCATGTTACTATTTTAAGATGGAAAAACAAATAGTTCTTAATGAAAGATCGATTAAGTAAATAGTTTGCAAACTATAAAAAATGTTTTAGTAAAATGCCAAACTATAGGATAGGTATAAGTAAATCTGTGAAAGTATAAGCCAATTCAAAGTATTATATTTTTCAATTATGCTTAATTGTTCTAACCAAATCCAAATTGAAACCCTAGTGAGAATGGGTAATCTCCCATAGTGATGTCAATGGTAAAATCCACTTGACTCATCCCTTACATGGTCCAAGTTAGTGCCAAGCTTATCAGGGTATAGGGTCAGGTTAGAGTCCAAACCTAGTGGCCCAAGCTTGATGGCCCAGACCCAAGGCTCAACCAATTGCATCCAATTTTATTATGGGCTGGGCTCGTTTTGGATTGACCTGGCTTGACCTTACGATCAGGCCTTAACCCAATTCAAAGGGTTGGGCTTGGGTTGAGCTTAATTATTGTTATTTTAATTATTTTCAAATGATTTTACTTAAGTAAATAAATGTGAAACTATTTAATTACTATGGTATTTACTTAACAAAATTATGACAAATTCACTAATTTAACAGTAATTTACTATTAACTTACGGTTATTTTACTTAAATAATTCATTAAATATGGTAAGCTACTATTAATTTACTTTTTGCAACGGTTCACTAATTGAGTAACATAATTTGCATATATTATGGTATTTTTTATTAATAAATACCATATTTATTAATTATATTTATACTAATAATTTATGTAATTGTCAATAATAATTTAATTATAATTATTGTAAAATAATTTCACAATAATTAAAATAATAATAATTTATTAAATATGGTAAGTTACTATTACGTTGCTTTTTTAAAAAGTTTGCTAATTAATTAACTATAATTACTTATTGATGGTGCACGATCTGGTTGCTCCTAACTGGATGATAGCTCGGACATCAGTTGCACAAGTGGCCGATCGAATTGCAAAACAAGTTGGATCAGAGAGCTCGGGGTGGCTAATCCAGTGTGGTCACTCCGATGCTTAAGTTAGTAATTGTGATGTTGCGAGCAAATAATTGGATAATAGGAGAGCTAGAATGCACTAAATCGTGCATCTTTTTCTCTTACCTTGTCAGGTTGGAGGTGAGGCCTTTATATAGGTGTTGCTTGGCGTGGGCTTCACGCAACGTGTCCGAGACCTCACAGAGGTTGTGTCCAACCGGTCTGATGTCCACAGAGGTAGCCGTACACGTAGACCGGTCTTCGCGCCTTGCTCTGTCTCCTCCGGAACATTTGTTACGGGGGCCAACTTTCGAGAGACCTGATAGTGACGGGTTGTGCATGCAAAATTGGTCGGCGAGCACATCTTGCAGGTCGCCACCTGGACCTCAATTAGGCTGGCAAGCCCTCGAGGGAGATCGCTCCTTGCGTCGAGGTCACTTTGGCTGGTGACGAAGTGTAATAGGTCGGCCCTAGACGAGGTGCTGCTAGCTGACCTAAGTTGTGGTCGATGTCGCCAAGTCGGTGGCAAAGGCAGGTCACTAGGTCGGTGGCAAAGTCGGATCACGATTTGGAATTCCATCACTTTGGCTAGGACAAGTCATCGCCTAGGTGGTGTTTGGGTGTTGTCTAGCCATTTCAAGATGCCATCTGTCATGATGTCATTGGAGGGCCAAATCTGCCCTCATCAATTACCCCTCACTCCCGAGCTGAGGGTAGCTCGGTGAAGGGTGTAGATTGTTCCTTTGGCCTGGAATGACTATCTGATGAGCTCGTAGTTGTTGGCGTCAGTCCAATTTGCTCCTTAGGTTGGAAGAGTCTAAGTGTTTGAATGCAGCCTTACACAGGACCTTGCCGTCTTGATTATTGAGGCATAAGAGTGAACTCATCCGCTCGAGGAGAGGTAGAGCAGGTACCCTGAGGACATCTACCTTATTATAGATGCAACCATCAAGGGGTTCTGCAATCTGACTAAGTACCTCAAGTGCAAAGTTCATCATGTCGTCCTCAAGAGGGGGTTCTAATTATGTGATTGCCTCGTCAGGTTTCTCCACTCAAGTAGACTTCGACGCAATGTCCCTTAAGCCAACTCTCGAAGGAGTATCCGACAAGGTCAACGCAGAGCCTAAAACCGAGGTGGAGGTCGATTGTGAGGAAATCAACCAAGTTTGCGTTTCTACCATGGTGTTGAAAGCGAACTAGTCTTCCTTTCCCCTGTTTCTCTTTCCTTCTCTTTTTTTTTCATTTTTTTCTTCTTTTTTTTTGTGGTGAGATGCTGACGTCCTTTGAGATCAATTTAGGTGTGCTGCCAAGGTAGATAAACGGGTGGGCTGCCCTTCTAAGGTCGGTCTTCCTGTTGTTGATGTGATTTGCGGTTGGCTTGAGGGGGCCTTAGCTAAAAGCGGTATGGCTTTCCCTTAGAACTCAATTTGACTAAGTCGCCAAAGCAGATGCCCATTCCATAATAGCTTTAAATGTGGCTGCTTCTATGCCATTGCATGGGAACGACTTCCTTGGGTAAGTGCTTGCGAGAGCATGGCGTACATGTACTACACTTACTCATGAAACTGCTAGCCACCCACTCCTACTGGAGCTATGGGAGGCTCACCTTGAGGGGGTGCCTGTACTGTTGGCGGGTCGTCTACTCTCATGGGAACCACGAAGGGCTCGACTTATGAGGCCGGTTCCACATTTAGTTCACTTCCAACTCTCAGGGGAGCCATACAGAGTTCGATCAGTAGTGAGGCTTCGCAGTTCGGGCTGGGAGACAATCTGGAACAGATCCCTGAATCTCACCCAGGCTAGTTGTTCAAATTCTGCCCCCCTTGTGATGGTTTTGTCGACGATACGTAAGCTGCTGCCGGCGTTGGGTGGTAGGTCTTCGCCATGGCTACATTGCATCAGTCCCTTGGTGACGCTGGTCGTCTACTCCTATGAGAAGCCATAGGGAGCTCGACCTGTGGGGGTAACTCTACTAATCGTAAGTCACTGACTCGCATGGGAGCCTCGAGAGGCTCGACCTACAAGGTGACCACACAATCCATTGGTTGTTGACTCCCGCGGGAGCCACGAAGGGCTCGATCTGTGGAAGCGACCTTGCAAAATAGAACTGATGAGGCTTCGTCCAGGTTGACTATTGTTGAGAGCAAAGGTCTCGACCTTCAAGGGCGGCCTCACTCCAAGGTGCCTGTCGCTGAACTGCTAGTTGTTGAGGTCATTCTCCTACCGATTTTTCTGTGGCGGCACGAATGCACGAACTTCTCCTCCCACGCCTACATATGGAGATTCATACTTCGACTCATAAAACCGTCGCGCTTCAATCTTGTCGGGAACCGTTGATGGCTCTACCGCGAGGGCGTTCACATGAGGTAGTGGTGTATTTATCTGGTGTAATGGGAGTGTCGGGTTCGACACGATTGCTCTTTCCCCCCAGTAACTAATACTTCATTGTCGATATTGGTGCTGCTAAAAAATTCCTTTGAGTCGATAAAGGCGAAAATTAGAAGGTGAGAACTTAGCTTTTTATTGCATTTCCCACAGACGGAGCCAATTGATGGTGCGCGATCAGGTTGCTCCTAATTGGATGACTGCTTGGATGTCGGTTGCACAAGTGGCTGGTTGAACTACAAGACAAATTGGACCGGAGAACCCGGGGTAGATAACTTGGCGTGGTCACTCCGATGCTTAAGTTAGTAACTGTGATGTTAAGAGCTAATAATTGGATAATAGAAGAGCTAGAATGCACTAAATCGCGTGTCTTTTCTCTCTTACCTTGTCAGGTTGGAGGTGAGGCCTTTGTATAGGCGTTGCTTGGCGTGAGCTTCACGCATTGTGTTCGAGATCTCAGGGAGGTTGTGCCCAACCAGTCCGAAGTCCATGGAGGTAGCCGTACACGTAGACCAGTCTTCGTGCCTACTCAGTCTCCTCCGGAACATTCGGTATGGGGGCTAACTTTCAAGAGACCTGGTAGTGATGGGTTGTGCATGAAGAATTGATCAGCGAGCACGTCTTGCAAGTCGCCACTTGGACCTCAATCAGGCCGGCAAACCTTCGAGAGAGGTTGCTCCTCACATCGAGGTCACTTCGGCTAGTGACGAGGTGCTGCTAGTCGGCTTAAGATGTAGTTAGTGTCGCCAAGTTGGCGGCAAAGGTAGGTCGCCAGGTCGGTGGCGAAGTCAAATCGCGATCTGGAATTCCATCACTTTGTCTAGGGAAAGTCATCGCCTAGGTGGTGTCTGGGTGTCGTCCAACTGTTTCGAGATGTCATCTGTCATGATGTCATTGGAGGGCCAAATCCGCCCTCATCACTTATAAATCATTAAAAGCAATTTTTAACATTAATTAATTAGCCATAATTAATTAAGTAGTTAATTATCAACTCTACTTAATTAATTACCTATAATTTATTAAGTATTTAATGAATAATAGTAATTATTTTGATTAATTAAATCTACTTAATTCATTAATTGTATTTAAAATTTTAATTGTTTTATTTATAATTAAAAAAAGATTTTCCTTAATTATTAAAATTTTACCTTACTTTTATTATTTGTATTATTGTATTATCTATTTTTCTATTATTATTATTTTAAATAGTTTTTACTCCTCTTATTAAATAATTTAGTTTTAACTTAACTTGTTTTCAAAAAGAGGTTTTAACTTAACATTAATATTTTACTACATTGATGAAAAATTAAATGCATGTATTTGCAAGGTGGATATAATACATTGGTGAAAAATGAAATGAATGTATTTGCAAGATGAATATAGATAGAGGTTGAAATAAATAGAGAGATGTAGCCATGTAGGGGCAGGGGGGAGAAATGAGATGAGGAAATGTTTTTAGGAGAAAGTTTTAGGTGGGGAGATAGTTTAGGAGAAGAGATGATTTAAGTGATTGAGAACACATGTGAGAGAGAGAGAGAGAGAGAGAACATGGGTGCTAAGGTGGCAAGTTGAGAGTGTAAGGAATGATATTTGAGGACCAAGGAGAAACCCTAGTTGGATAATGGGAGAAGGAGAGGCCATCTTTGTTTTAATATATACTAGTGGGGCCCATTGCGATGCACAAGATGTGGTACTCCTCCATGTCCCTCTCCCCCATAGTCAAGACAGTCTACCCCATCCCCATCAGGTCCCCGGTGATGGGGCAGGTTCGAGGCGAGGCACCCATTCCCTGTCAGGGATGGGAAATCTCCAAATTTTCCAAACCCAAGGCAACCACCTAAAAATAATCTAATTTGTGGATATTTTACAAATAAGATTATAGGAATTTGGGGGTATTTTATAAATGGATTTGTGGGGTCATAGGATCATAAAATATAAGGAAAACTTAGAGATATTTTAAAAATCAATATTAACTCCATTGATATTTTACTAATTTGCCATCGGGCTTGGGGAATTATATGCAAACTCCGTCCCTTTTCCATCCTTGATTTGGAGCAAAAATATTTTCCTCGTCCCCATCCTGTCTCTTTATAATCTTTATTTAAAATTCAAGAAAACTTGTGTCGTTCAGGATGGGGCAGGATAGGTTCCTAGTTTTACCGGGAAAATTTTCATCCCTACAATTCTAATAATTTTCTATAACTAATTAATTAATAGTAAATTAAATAACAATAAATTATAATATTTTATAATAATTTCCAAAAATTATTGAAATTGTTGTTGATTAGCATAAAAGTATAGTAAATTAGTTATTTACAATAACAACAAACTAATGTGAATTCATGTAAATTATTTACTTTTTAGACCTAAATTATTTACTATTAATTAGTGTGATGTAATTATAGTAATTAATGTAATTATGGTAAATTATATTAATTTTAATTAAAAGTAAATAATTTGTTGTTAATTAATGTAGAGCTAAGAGTGGGTGAAGTCAACCAAGTGGTCTAGACCTGTGTTGATAGATTTTATAATTTTCCTCAATTATTTCAAAATTATTTATTAAAATAATAATGATGGATTGTTTTTAAATAAATATGAAATAATTTCTGATTGATTAACTTCCCAATTTGATTTTTCTAATTTTTTTAATAATTATTTAGTTGAATAATAATAATGGACTATTGGTTAAATAGTTTTCGAGAATATATTTTTTGTAGATTAATTTCCTATTTTTAATTATTGTTTATTTAAAAAAGTATGGATTATTAGTTAGAGAGTTTCCCTGAATTATTTGATAATTGTTAACTAGAATTATTGATTTTTATAGAAATTAGTAAATTACGCCAATTAGTAATATCTTTTATGAATCAATAATCATTGTAAAAATTTAAAGATATCTATTAAAATACAATGATTAATGTAAATTATGCTAAATATTAAAAAAATTGAACATTTCTTAATTAACCAATGGTTAGTTTTCACTAATGGTTGGTTGGTTTCGAATGACCAACTCCTTAACCCAACTAGATTAGTTTGGCTAGCCAAATAATCTTCAATCGAACTGAATTGCCTAGTGAACACTCCAAATTTCAGCTATAGTCTAATTTCTAATATATAACAATAGTTTAATCTCCAATAATTATTAAAAATTTATAGAGAAAATACACAATTGCTGAAAACATATTTATAATAAAAATAAAATAAATAACTAATAGATATACCCTACCCCTCCGCAAATAGGACAAATAAATAGGGATGGGGAAAATATTTTTGCTCCGAATAAGGGATAGAGGTTTGCATATAATTCCCCAAACTTGATGGTAAATTAGTAAAATATCAATAGATTTAACATTGACTTTTAAAATATCTCTAAGTTTTTCCTCATACTCTTATAATCCTAGGATCCCACAATCCCATTTTAAAAACACCCCTAAATTGTCATAATCCAATTCCTAAAAGACCCCAAATTCCAATAATCCTATTTGTAAAATATCCGCAAGTTAGATTATTTTTAGGTGGTTTTCTTGGGGTGGGGAACATTTGGGGGTTCACCTCCAACCCGCCCCATCACTAGGGACGGAGTAGGGATGGGGTAGAGTGTCTTGACTACGGGGGTGAGGGACAGGGAGGGGTGCCACATCCCATGCATCGCATGGGGCCCCTCTAGTTATAATTACTTTTGTGCTTTTGATAATTGTTTTAAAGTTATAACATAATTTTGTTATTTAATTTATTTTTTGTTTCTAAAATAATATATAAGATATGATTTAATTATTAATAATATTCTGCCCCTCCCCAAATGGGGCAAATTTTCTCGAATCTAAAATAGGGTTAGGGAAGAGACAAAGTTGGGATGGGAAAAATATTTTTGCTCCAAATCAGGGATGGGGGTTTGAATATAATTACCCAAACTCAATGGTAGATTAGTAAAATATCAATAGATTTAATATTGACTTTTAAAATATCTCTAAGTTTTTCCTCATATTCTTATAATCCCAGGATCCCACAATTCCATTTATAAAATACCCCAAAATTGTCATAATCCAATTCCTAAAATACTCTAAATTTCTATAATCCTATTTATAAAATATCCACAAATTATATTATTTTTAGGTGGTTGTCTTAGGGTGAAGAAAATTTAGGGATTCCCCATGCCCGACGGGGAATGGGTGCCTCACCTCCAACCCTCTCCATCACTAGGGATGGGGCGGGGATGGGGTAGAGTGTCTTGACTACGGGGGTGAGGGACAAGGAGGGGTGCCACATCCCATGCATTGCATGGGGCCCCACTAGTAATAATTTTTTTTTTGATTTTGATAATTTTTTTAAGGTTATAACATAATTTTGTTATTTAATCTATTTTTTGTTTTTGAAATAATATATAAGATATGATATAGTTATTAAAATTATTTAATTATTTATATAATACCCTTATTTAAAAATTTAAAATATTAAAATTTAATAATTCATTAAATTATAATTTATACTAATTACATAATTTTGTTATTAATTTTGTAAAATATAAAATTATTATTGACTCAAAAGTTATGAAATCTATTATAATTACTATTCTACTCTTAAGATTTTTTTTTTAATTTATTACATATATATATATATATTTTTATTTTAACCATTTGAAGTTTAGTTATTTAAATATTTCATTATTTAATATATTTAATCTTTTTTATTTAAATTTTATTTCTTTAAAGTTATTATGTAATTTTAAATATTTTGCTACATAATTATTTGGCTATTCTTAATATTTTGTTATTTAAATAATTTTTTAAAATATTATTTTGTCATTAAATTTAATAATCCATAAAATTATAATTTGTATGGTTATTACAAAATTTCATTATTAATTTTATAAAAATATAAAATTATTAATAATATGAATATTTCATTATTAATTAATTACAAAATTATTAATAATTTGTTAAATATTTAAATAATATGTAAAATAATTAATCTTTTTTTATTTAAATTTTATTTCTCTAAAGTTATTATGTAATTTTAAATATTTTGTTATATAATTAGTTACCTATTTTTAATATTTTGTTATTTAAATAATTTTTTTAAATATTATTTAGTTATTAATTGAATAATCCATAAAATTATAATTTATATTGTTAGTACATAATTTCATTTTGAATTTCATGAAAATATAATATTATTATTAATATGAATATTATTAAACCTATTATAATTATGTTGTGTTTTTAATAAATATTTTAAAGTTATCAACATAATTTTATTATGATATTAAATAATTGTTAAATGTTTTAACTTAGACTTTCTTTAGATTGATATAGATGAAAAGTGGGGGAGAGGATAAATAGAAATTAGAGATAATTTAGGAGATAAATGGGAATTAGGGAGTGATACATATAAGTTAGGAGAAAGAGAAATGAGATGGGCCATATTAGGTGGCAACTCTTAGTGCTTCTAAAGGGAATTTTGCACCCCCCTCTAGAATTGCTTGATTTCGGTAATGGAGTAAGAAGAGGACTACTGGCATGGCAAACTCTACTTTATTATATATATAGACCAATGGATAATAATGACATTATAACCGAACCACGGGTTATTTTTTGAAATCAAACCAGTATTATCAGTTTTTTGCAATTCTCCAAACTGAAATCGTACTGGTGCCACCGGTTAACCGGTTGGTCGGTTTCTATTTTTGTACCCCTATTGTAAGCTAACTTGTTGACCAAGAGGTCATAGGCAATTAAGTTGATTGAAAGATCTCTACCGTATAACCATTTTTTAACATCCCTGAATCTCATTCGCTTCATCATCACAACATACATCTTTTCGAGAATTATGTCCCTTAAAACATCCGGACAATCCTCATCCCAAAGAGCCCTAGAACCTGCTGCAACAGAAAGTTTCACAAGTTTATTATATATGCACAGCATTATTACAGGATCTCGGGGCAAAAGTGACAGATACAAAAGAGTGGAGACTCAAGAGAGCTCTACAGTCATCACTAATAGAGGAGATCTTCTAGGGGCAGTTGCAAAGTCTTTTGTGAGGCAATCAATAATAGTCAGAAATCAAACTCCACCGAGATAAGGGTGTTAAATGGACCGGTTTTAGATTGGACTCTGTCCAAATCAAAATCAAATTGAATAGATTAAACGGACCAACAAGATATATTAAATTGGGCCAATTCATATGTAATGGTTCAATGTATTATTGGATTGGATTGAACTTGGTTCGTCCGTAATAAATTTATATTGGATTGGATTGGATTGAGCCAATATTTGATCCATTGATATAAGATATGAATGTAAGTGTCAATGAACTGAGTTTAGGTTGAAACCAATCTAAACAGATCGGACAGTACAGTCCAGGCATTGAATTGAATCAGTCCAAAATAATCTAAAATATTCATTGGATTAGATTGAACCTTGTTCATTTGTAATGGATTCACATTAGACTGAATCGGGTTACACCAAATCCAGTCCAATTGACACCCGTACACCAAGACTAAGCGTGGCTGTGTGGGCTCAGGTTAAAGGCAGCAAGAAGACCTCTTTCAGTGCCAGTTTGAGCTCTCAACAGCGTCACAAGGAGAGATACCATAAACAACAATTTTAAACCCTCCTCAGTCCTGATTGCATTGGTAAATGGTAATTTGTTACAGGAGGATCATCAGTATTCTAATACCCTGTTGAATGAAATTCCTAAAAAAAAGAAAAATATCAAGAATGTATAGCTGCGGTTGAATGCCGGGTAAATACGAGACAGGAGGAGTTCTACACCGTTGAAGTTCCGCACTCATTGGCTTAAAAAAGTGGTGCTTATCGATGTAAATATTTACACCGTTTTTATGAGTGAAATTTCTCTTGATTATTGATGTAAAATTGGACCTGCGAGGAAATTTACATTTCATCCAAACGGTTACAAAACCGGACTGAAGTATAAAACTCTTATAATCCGCTATTTACACTGCAAACAAATGCAATCCATGTTTCAATTTATTAGATTAAAAACAATTAATTCTACCATAGAAGGGAAACCATCTTAATTTGGCCGCTCTATGAACTAACCGGCATTTGTAGAGAAAACCCCGGATGAAAATTTTCATTGATGACTGTGAGGGGATGCAGAGGGTTCGGGCTTGGGCTGTTCTTATGGGGGTGGGTCTTAGGAATTCAGGTTTTGTCCTTATAAGTTACAGTAACTTGCGGCTGTGCATTGAAATTCAATATTTCTCCATGAATAAAAATATATATAAGTACGTACGGAATTGTTCTCAATGCACGGTTTGGTTATAGCACCTTGGGGCTGTGCATTGAGATACCAAGTAGAAGATATTCTCAATATATGGGTGCAAAAGGCTATGTAAACGGTTTCGTGAAGATGAAATCCGAATTTGGGTAATAGAACCTGGGTCAACTTATGCACTTACAATAGGTTGGATAGCTACACACAAGAACATTACTGGCACCTCAATTCTCTTTTGTATAAAGAGAGATCATAACTTCTTGTTTTCTTTCTCACTCCCAAACAAACAGCCCTCCTCTTATCTCCATTACTGGCTCCTCAATTTATAATTATGTTTTTTTAATTTTATTTTTATTAGTATTTTTATATCATTTAATAAATAAAATGAAAAGTTGTAAGATATGATATGCTAGTATGGTATTGAAATTTTGAACCTTTACTTAGATAAGACGCTCTCTATTTGCACACCCACTCATTTAAACCAGTTCAAATTTTCTACTGCATCATCTAATAGTAGATGGACCAAAGCCAAGTCAATGAGCTAAGATTTCCATGAACTTTGGGCTGACAAAATGATGGCCCATGAAGAGAAAAAAGGTAGAAGAGGAAAGAGGGAAGGTGTTGATTATCATTCGGATTAAGCTGAGCGCTTTAGCTGTTTAGCAGGTTGTGAAGCTAATGATGAGGTTCTACATCAATATTAAATTCATAGGTCCCACGGTAAAAGATGTAGGGCCCATGTATTTAATACTGACATAAAACCTTATTATTGGTTTCATGGACAGATAAAGCGTTCAGTTAAACCTTTCTTTTTGATTATTATGTCTGAAAGCTTTCTTTTGACCAATGAGAGAACAACATGCAAATCAGATACTAACAAAGTAAATTTCAATCCACCAATAATGTTCTCTATGGGCAGCATCATCCTAGTTTGCCCTTCCTAGAGGTTGTATGAAAATCATTCATAGTCTCTAATGCTGATGATACAATTATTTTTGCTAGGGGTGAAAAAAGAGGCCTTATGAATTTAATGTGATTCCTTGCTGTGTATGAAAAATCTTCAGGTCAATTAGTGGGTAAGATAATTATAGTGCACTCTAGAACTAAATCTTCTACTATTAATATGATTAAACAAGTCACGGGTTTCAAGCAAAAGCAAGCTCCCTTACTTAGTCGTTTGAAATTAGTGGTTTGAAAACTGCAGATTCTGATCCATGGTTGATGAAAATCCAAAAAAGAATAGAAGGCTGGAAGGCAATGGTGTTAACTTAGGATGGGAGACTTGTTTTAATGAGGCATGTGTTACAATCTATGGCAATACACATACTGAGTGTCATCTCTCCTCCCAAAACTGTGATCAAGAAAATTCACCAAAGTTTTGCTAATTTTCTGTGGGGGTATGAAGTCTGAACATGGAAATAAAATGCATTGGATTGGTTGGTCGAAAATTTGTCATCCAACCAAAGAAGGAGGTCTTGGAATTTGATCTTTAAATGAAATCTCAAAGGCGTGCGTTTAGATTGAAGGAGTGGTTTAGGTTCATGAAAAAGAGCAACAGGTTTAAGAGACGAGGTGTTCAATTAGCTTCAAAATGTTGTTGTTGTTGCTGTAGATACCTTTGTGAAGAATCTGTTAATCATGTTTTTGTTACTAGTGGTGCTCTAGCTAACAAATTGTGGGTTTTCTATAGCAATTTATTTGGGGTTCCTATCATTCATGCACAACATGTTGTGGATAGGGTGAAACTTTGGTGGACTACTGCTTCTAAAAACTCTCAAATCCATCACCTCATTAGAGCTCTTCCATCATTATTTTTATCATGGACTATTTGGAAAGACAGGTGTGCACGGAGATTTGAGGGTAAAGGGTCTCTTCTTCTACCATCATTAAAAGAGTAAATAAATGGTTGCAAGGCCCACCTTCAATGGAGTCTGTTGTTTCGGTTTTTACAACTACTATGGTTTGCGATCTTCCATAAGCGCTGAATGTATGGCTCTTCTTGATGGGCTTGCTGCTCTCTGCCACAACAGAGGAATCGTTGAGGTGGAGGTGGAGAGTGGCAATAGATGCCTAATCGATATTCTTCTTGAGAAGATTCCTTGTCCGTGGTCCATCACTTAGCACTTACGGGATATCAGAAAGATTTGCAATTCTATGAGGATGAAAGTCCTTCATGCTCTTAGAGAAGGGAACCTATATATATGTACAAAACGTATGAAAGCAAAAGAGGTTATTAGTCTTTGAAGTTGTTCTATCCATTGGGATAGGAGATCTGAAGTACCAAATTCCACTAAGGCTGCACTATCCGAATATACCAAAAGACTGTCGATACCACGATATAGAGCTTCATGCAAACCTCCTAGGAGAGTTCTAATTTTGGCGGCGATGGCCCAGCAAGGCTTACCTTGTTGATTGCGATGTTGGATGATGAACCCTCATCCTGCATGACCTGAATTCCTTAGTGTGAAGAGCCACCGATATTGTTTTGGTTCTTGGGGCAAGGTAGTTGTCCTCCCTTGTATTTTGTTATCTTCCTTTTGATGTTGGATAATTAATAAAATTTTAAGGTGGGTGCCGCTCCACCTGGAGCAAAGTTTGGGGTAAAATAAAACAGGGCTATTCAACTCAACAGACTATGAAACCAACGATGAGATTCCAACCAGTAATAAATTCATGGGCCCCCACTGTGAAAGATAAGGGTCCCACTGGCTAGAATGGTAACATTGGTTCCACAGCCAATTACAACAACCCTTGCTTAAATAGCCATTGCATTCAAATAACCCTTGCTTAAATGAATCACCAGGGCAAGAAATAAGCAAAATCAATTTTTAGAGAAGGAATGAACTAGCATTCCTCACAATACTGAGGGGCTGGATCAAATCCGCATAAGCGCAGCCTCTCTCTCGAGGTATGTTCAATCTTGCTCTGTCCCCATCCCTTAACTCCCCTGTAATGCATAACTTGTAATATGTAATACCACAAGTAGTATAAAGTTTATTTTAGGGTAGTTTGATATCGGTGAAGTATTTCACCAAATGCTAATTAAGGCTTAACTTGAAAAGTGTATAAAAACAAATATATACAAAATAATATAAAATACAAAGTTTTGCATTCTAAATATTTATAAAAATAATATATTTGGAATAAGTATAAATTTGTAAAGTGTAAAACCTTATATTTTATATGTATTTGCACTCTACGTATATTTATATTTGTATTCCTTCCAAATTGAGTCCAAGGTTTGAATAGATAGAACCAATATGGACAAAAGCAACAGCGTGCGTCATGAACCTGCTCCTGTACAGACTGATAAAATTTCTGGTGTTAGGTTGCAATGTCAGCTGAGCCAGCTCATCTAGATTGTCTGCCTTCAGACTTATGCAGGCATTTTTCTAAGCTGCTGGTGTCTGGTGATGAGAGAAAACATATACTGCAGTACCCGTTACAATAAGACACCGACCCTTTAGTGGCTGTCCTAAATATAATTCAAAATACTTGAACGATCGAATCTCTCCTACTCTCTCTCTCTCTCTCTCTCTCCTCTATCAGATGTGAAAATGGGCACAAGTAAGAAAACACATCTATTGTCAGAAGACAGAATACGCAATGTTTTGGATTTATATATTTCCAGTTCCACAACTGACATAGACTAATAATAGCCATATTTCATTAGGGGATGATTGCAGCAGACGTGAGCTCTCCAAGAACCGGCTCAGTTAGTAAGGTCTGTGTCTGGTTGTAGCAGAGACTCGGTATCAAACCCTCCTGATGAACCGGGGTTGGGTGGTTGGCCATATGTGTTACCCCAGTTGTGTAGTACTGTAGTCTCATGGACCCCCAAAATAGAAAGAAATGAAGAATTATCAGTTAACTTATTTAATAATAAATTTTCAATAATCATTGGAGACTAAATTATTGTTATTTAAATTTTTGAAATTTAATTTATTATATACTTATTGAATTTGTTTCACTTTGTTATAAATTTATTTTTAGTAATTATGTATTTTAATTTGTTATAATTTTGTTGATTAATATTTATTAAATATTAAATTATTATCTGAGATGACACTATTTACTGATTAATTTAATATATTTTTAATATTTATTATATTGTAATAATTATTTATGGTCTTTTGTTATAAATTTATTTTCAATAATTATTGGAGATTAAATATTAATTTAACAGAAGTTAATTATTATTATTTTCATCTTACAAAAGTTATTAAAAATAGTATCTAAAACATAAATAATTATTAATTATTTATAAAAAATATATTTACTCTTACCTATTTCTATTATTTCACTTTCGCTTAACAAACAGGTCCCCGCTACTCCGCTAGTACAATATCTAAGAGCTGGGATGTAGACAGCTAGTCCTTTAGTCTGGTTTGAAATACAAGATAAAGGTGAATGTTAGTATCGCGATTGGTCCAAAGGGTGAAAAGTGGCAAATGACACCTGATGAGAAGAGATTGATGGAATAAACCAAAGTGATCCTTGGTCAAGACAGTTGGTCCTCAATAAAAGCTGTTCAAATGTAAGCACCCCATATATATATATATATATATATTCTACTTCCAAAGGTTTGGACCAAGGGAGAGCATCCAAATCCCTAATCGATATTTAAAAAAAACGGAATAAAGTTAAAAGAGAAAATAGATCGGAAGGATTAAGTCCTTGACTTTGGATGATTGCACGATATATTCCTCCATTATTGCATTTCGCTTTCTTTTGGGTAAGGACTTGTTGATCCTTGCTTTTTAAAAAGAAGTAGCATCCTACCTCACCCATCGTGATGTGCTTGTTATCATGTCTGCAATCTGTCCACTTAGGGCCAGTAGTGTTATTATTAATTCATGAATCATTATAATTCCTTGTTGCATTTACCAATAGTAATAAGAATGACAGTTCAGCCTAGAGTCAGAATTTTTAGGCTTAAAGTACATATTATTGGAATTGACGTCAATTCATAGGGTGTAGAGTGAATGTTTTTGGCATTTTGAATGTTTATACCTCTACAGTGAAAATCAGAAATCTGTATTGGGTCTGTCCATACTTTTCCGTATAATAAAAATAAAAGAGATGGATTAGAGTGAAGATTAAAATTGAAAAGTGGCAACATTAGTCATTCTTGACAAGGTTAATGAAGTGTTTATAGTTCTGCAGTGGAAATCAGACATCTGTATTGGGCCTGTCCATACTTTTGCGTATAATAAAAATAAAAGAGATGGATTAGAGTGAAGATTAAAACTGAAAAGTGGCAACATTAGTCATTCTTGACAAGGATTAATGAAGTGTTTAGCATCTCTATCTCTCTATCTCTACAATGAGAAAGCTGCTCTTACCTTCTCTGAATGTGTGTGAGACGCCTCCTCCATGTTCTCTCAGGCATCAAACTTGTTTTGTCTTCATTTAATAACAGACCCAGCTCTTTATCGCCAAGATACTACTTTGCCTTTTCAGTCTCCCTTTACACCCAACTAGCAGACTTATTTTCATTTCAAACACATGCAACAGATTAAATCTAAGCCTTGCAATAAATTGTTTTATCTTAGACTGGATTTGGTTTGAAGGAAAAAGTAAGAAAAGGTATAGGATTCCCCACCTTTCCCTTCAAATCAAACATGGCTTAAGGAAAAGATCTCATCAACAGAGACCTGCTTTGTGCGATTGTCAAAAGCTGAAGAGTTCTAATTCTGAAAATGAAGTTCCTCTTGCGAATCGAAATGTGCCATAAAAGTACCTATAGCCTTATCCTCATTTCTCACCACAATCAATAATATTTTTCAGAATTTTTTGGGTAGCTGAAAGAAGGAATCTCAGGAATTTCCACCCCATTATTCCCAATGTAGCTATAAAAACTCAGATGCTCCAAAAAGTTGATGTAAGTGTCAATTCCACACACTATGCAGAAAGAATTAATTCAATAAGCTCAATCCTTCTCCCAGAAAGGATATTCTTAGTTAACAGCGTCGTATGTCAAGTGGTTAATTGGGGATATTAGAAATGCACCTCAGCTTACTTACATATTCATTCAACTTTTGAGAACATTAATCACTCAAACTAATGACAGCAGTGGGGAAGGGAAGCTCATCGGATATGCACCTCTCCATGCAATCAATCAGCATCACAGCTATCCCCTCAGAATCCAAAAAATATACATTTCTTTTTTAGTTTTTAGTGGATGCTCAGGACCCAGGTGGTGGCAAACATGATCAACGACAGGATTCTGACCGCAAACTGGACGGAGCCTGCAGTAAAAGAAGCTGTACATGACAAGGAGTTGGACTGGATTAAACCAGTGTGAGTCCATTACAAATGGACCAGGTCCAATTCAATCCAATAAGTCTTGTTAAAGAGTCTATTCAATCCAATAAATACAAATGAACCAGGTCCAATTCAATTCAATATGTTTTGTTAATTAATCTATCCAATCCGTCTAAATTAATTTTAGTTTGGATGAGATCCAATTCAAAACCGGTCCATTGACACCTCTATCTTCAATCAATGTAATGGCACATCTTGTAGTTAATTATCGAAGGCAACAGTTGTGTTTTCACTTTGCATTTGCAGGATGATACCACTGGACTGGATCTGCTACCCACAAGGCACTACAGCTGCACAACGGAAACATCTCCTGTATGGGTAGCAGATCCGAACGAACTCATGTTTTTGAAGGGATGAATTCCTTTCTTAAAGATAAAAAAATGAAAGAAAGCTAAAAATCAAAGTTATAGTAAAGAAAATGCAGAGAGCTCTCATCCCAAGCTTAAATATTTGGACTGATACTCCATTTTTTTTTTTTTTTTACTTTTAGAACATTTCATATTAGACAGAAGTGTCCTTTTCTTTTTTTGTTTTCATCCAATACAATTCCTCTGTTATTATTTTTTATTTAGGAAAGCAGCTCACCAAATGATGCTTGACCCTTTCCAAATTGTTTGGTTCAACTAGTGTTCGGATTAACTGTACTTAGATGGCTGTATTAGGGCTGCTAAACAATAATAATATCCCACGTCAGCCATTAAACGTTATGCTCCACAATCACGATCTAGTATATATTTGTTATCGATGCTGTAGATATAGTACCGGTCTCTGAAAAAACAGTGTTTTTTTTTGTTTGGAAATGTTGCTATTAAGTAGGATATTTCCTGGAGTAATAGTAACATTTTCTGTTTGGTATCAATGCTCTAGGAAATGTTTTCAGCACTGGTACTATTATTCAGTGTTTTAATTGTCTTTGAAAACAACTAAAGAAAGAAAATTATGATTTATGCAAGAGTTGGGGGTATACAGGTTTTGAGACTGTAATCAAGTTTAATTGAAATAAGGTTTTGCCACATCTGAATCTGAACTGTTTATTTTTTAACAGTTCCATCAATGTGAGTATCAAGATCAATGACTTGAAATAATTCCAAACTGAAGTCTCCTCTGTTCAAAACTGATGTTATTTCAAAGATATTCTTAATTATTTTATTTATAGTAAAAAAATAAAGAAGATCAAACCGAAGTCTCATCTCTTCAAAAATTATAAATTTATATATACTAAAATCAGAAAAACAGAAAAAACAGTGATGAAAGAGCAAACGGAAGTCTCTTTCATTTGACCAAGTGATGAAAGAGAAAAAAAAGAAAAACTCGGAATGTTTTTCCAACTGATGAAAGAGCAAATATCACACTATTTGACCAAAACAAAAAAACAGAAAAAAAAACTCGGAAAGATTAAACAATACAGACCTGTAGGTATCTCCGACGACCGAACAAATGGTGACTGAAAAAATAAAAAAGAATTTGAAGAACATAGACTTCCGGTGAATGAAAAAAGTCCGATGACCAAACAGATGGTAGAATTGATCTCTGGCGTTTTGTTTGATTCTCTGGTGACTGGCTGCGAGGGTAGACCTCTATTAACTAGTTGCACAAGTAACCTCCGGTGACTGGCTGCACTCAACCTCCAATGACTGAAAAAATGCAAAAGAGGGTTAGAGTTTGTTAAAACTAGAGGAGAAACATTTATGATATAGTAAATCTATATCAATTCAAATAATGACCATGTAGGTTAACACGTCACTGCCATCTCATGTCCCTGTTGGCAACAACAAGTTGTAGTTCCAAGAAACGACAAATTCAGCGTTGCTCTAAGCCACACCTTCTCGATTTCGAAGGCATGACTTGGAGCACCGTTTTTTATGAAAAAACAATTCCAAACAAATAAGCATTTCTTGGAGCATCGTTTTTTCCGACGTTGTGCTGACGTGGCATCATTTTCTAGAGCAGCGACAACGATGCAAACAGACGCCAAATCTTTCATTTTGTATGCATTACTGACGTGGGGTATTACTATTATTATTGGTGAAACAACCCTTAATTCGGCCATCAAGAGGAGCTATTCCAAATTTGACCCAATAACCTTTACACCCAGTTAAATGGTGGTTCTCATGGTTCGAAGGGGTTAACTGGTAAAACCATGCATTCCCCGGTCAACATTCCAATTTTCTGTGCGGTCATGTTGAACCGGTCATCCGTTTTTCCCCAAACCTGTTTTTTCTTCCCCAAAACTGTTGATTTTGGTTAGCAAACCACTAAATCGGCCGGTTAATTGTTCGAACAATTTTGACCGTTTTTCAAAATTTTTTATTTTTTTTATATTTTTTGTTAGAACGGCCGATTATTCGGATTGAACGGTCGAACCATTCAAACCGGTAACCGGACCACTGACCGGTTCGATTTTAAAAACCATGATTACAACTACTATATATTCTATGGCTGGTATTGTGAAGCAGCTAAACCAAAGAGATATTTGCGATAGACGCTGATTCCTAGGATGAGAAATTAGTGATTTTTGAGATTATTGATTTCTTAAAATCAGAGAAATTGCTTGTTTTGGTACCATTGTTGTTATGTCAGCGATCATCATGAAAAGAGTAATCATCATTTTTGGCCATTCCAGTTTTCAGTCTAATAATCAATTTATGAAAAATAAGCATTGATCCCAAACACCACCCTAAACTTTGACCCCTCCCGAAATTCAGATTGGCTGAGCTTAATGGATGTGCAACCAATAATACCTCTCCACATCATCTATAAAGTGTATTTGCCCCCACAACCGCAAGTCTGGATTTGCTTCTCACAGAACGCTTCTCAATCAATCTCATAATACATTTCAGCCACATATTAGAAACATCTTTTGTACTTGCATATTGTTATTTATGGGGAGATGTTTTCAATACATAATAGGAAAGTGCTGTGAGGCGGTGTAAACACACTATGTGAGGGGCAAATTTAGGGTGATCATGAGCCAAACCTAGGCCGGGATTTGCATTTATGATAAGGGCTATAGCTTAGGCCCGAGCCTGGCCCGGGGTTTTGGGCCTGAAACATAAGCCCTAGCCCAAATCTATACAGGCCCGGGCCCGGCCCTGGCCTGATTTTGGACCAATATCTTTCATATACATAAAATATTATGTATCTATATTATTTTATATTAAATGACATAACATGCATATAAACTTATTCTATACATTATATAATATAAAATATTACATATAATATAAATCATACATGTCA
Source organism: Nelumbo nucifera (assembly GCF_000365185.1). Next base: position 1,704,149 of record NW_010729113.1, on the reverse strand, counting down.
TGTTATAATATTTATATATAAAATATATAATATAATGTAAAATAACTTGTATACATATGTATATATTATACAAAAAATGTATAAATTTAAATATATGTGGGCCGAACCAGGCCTAGGCCGGGATTGAAGTATTAAGCTCAAGCTCAACCCTAAAATTTACAGGCCTGATATGGTTTGACCTGAAACCAGGCCTGAACACAAAAGCCAAGCCCAAGCCCAAAATTTCCAAACCGAGCCAGGCTAAAATGATCACCCCTCGGACAAATCCCCATTTCACAAACCACTCAATCTCTCACTTGACGCACATGGTAAAATGGTGCATTATTATTGATTTTTTTTTTTTTTGGGTATAGCCAGTCTACCCAATTTGAGACTTTCAATCACTCTCAACTTCAGAATCATCTAAACAATGTTTTATTTGACGTTCAATTAATTCAATTACCTTAGGCTATGTTTGGTTTGAAGGAAAAGGTAGGGAAATTTATATAAGATTTGTAAAGTATTCTCTACCTTTCCCTAATTTTTTCCTTCAAACCAAACGTTAATGGTGTAGTAATACAAAGAATCTTTTGTATTATTTTTTATGTGTTTGCACTGTACATATTTGTATTTGTACTTTTTCCAAACTGAGTCTTAGACAAAAATATTTTAAACTGTTAATTAAATTCTCAAAACATGTCTTCCTCTCTTCTTCACAGCTGCAAACACCACCGAGAGACGATGGTGGTTTGTTTTATTTGATAGATTTTAAAATAAGAAAGGAAAAATCTGAACCTTTTAATTGTTCCAAGGCTATTGGAGTTCAAAACCAAACACTGATATTATGCAATAAATTGAAAAAAAAAATTAATCTTCAGAAATTCTATTAGAGATGCAATGTAAATTAAAATCAGATATTGTATGATTTATAGAACATGAAGTTGAATAATCAGATGAAATCATGTTTTTGAATAATCAGTACATGGTTTCAGTTTTAGTAACAGAAAATAAACACAGAATCAAGAATATGTTTTTTGTTTTGTAAAATAATCTATTTTTAAACCAGATGGTTTTGATTTATTTTTAGAACTAGTAACAAGAAAAATGATTTACATCGTAGAACTATCCCTTAGTTTTTGAAAAAAACTAAGATTCAATTAACCGGATTTTTTGGTTTTGCTACTTGATTCAGTTCAGTTTTTTTTTTTTTTTTTTTGTTTATGAGCTCCAGTAATTGTCAATGGTTTGGATTATGAATTATTTTTTTTTAAGCCATTGTCAAAATCATTTTTTTAAGCCATTGTCAGTCATTTGAATGTAAAGAGATCAAGTCTCATCAATAAAAATAAAGCATATGCTTTATGCTTGCCGAAAGGCCTTAGAGATGTCTGGTTCAAGATAATATAGTATGCTTTCTGTTGAAGTAGTACAGCTGCTTGATGGATGAGCATCGTCAAAAGCACTTCTGATATGATTTCTTTGGATCCAAAGGAGATAAGACATTGCTTTGTAAAATTGATTGTCTCTTGATTTAAATCGCCAATTTAGGATATTAATTATAAAATTGAGTAAACCCGTAGAAATGAAGATAAGACGAAAACGGTACATAGTCCAAAGGAAATCGGATTGAGGCCGGTTTGAATAGTCAGGGTACGAGATATTCCTAATGCAATTCTGTAAAGGCTTTTCGAACGGTGAAAATATTTGCTCCTCACAAATGGGCGCCTCACAGACACATCACCATGCATTGGGAACATCTCGTAAGGAGCAGATCCGGTCTCGAACGAACGGGTCTTGCACAGTTGCACTGAGTGATGCCGATCTCGTAAAGTAATCCCATATCTGGGTTATAAACGTCGCTATATATCTGCATTCATTAACCTAGAACAGATACCAACAGGTGTCCAAGTTCTACTGTAGTAAATGTGTCAGAGGAACCTTCAGAGAAGGTTCTCTCAAAAGTATTTTCTGTAAATTTCCCAACTGAAATAACTTGTATGCGTGGAAAGATTAGTGGAATCATCATATACGAAATATAGTACTTTTTCACGACCGAAGGCAACAGCTCAAGGGTGAAGCACAATTCATTCATTCCAGTCAGGTTCCACCATGCAAAAGCTGAGCTATTCTAATCCAACAGTAGTGAAAATAAGAGAAGAGTGATATACATCCTACCTGTGTATGGATGCTTCTCTCGACTTGTCCAACTTTCAATGAAATAGACTGCTGAACCAACAGTGCCATTTCAAGCCATTCGCCTATTGCCGATGGAAACATTTCCTCATCCACGAATACAACCATTTCTATTTCTACATAACCGTCGCCACCCCTTAGCTACTCTCCCGTAAATTAGTAAAACAACCTTCATCGCAAAACCTCGTCTCGTTGTTGAATTTACAGAAATTCGTGCACTTCGATAAACACTGCGTAATTGGTTTACTGCTTTGAGAGCCGAGCTCTAATGCTCCCCTGGTGTGTCCGATCTCTCTGATCTCTGGTTTACAGTCACACTAATGAAAAAAAAAATTATAAGAAAAAACTCACGTACAACTTAACAAAAAAAGTATAGAAAATTTCTGCTACTTAATTTTGCTAGTATTTCCATGGGGGAGACAAAAATCGATAGCAATAAATTCGGCATTAATATTTATAGCGTGGAGATTATCAGAAGAATTTAATTTCGAAACTGCGCACAACCTCCCATCTACAGTACCACCACCAAGAAAATAAAGGGTTAAAAACAACCCCATAAAATCTATAAATTAATTCCATTATATTCTTCAAACAATTACTCTGAGCACTTCTCTGAATTTCTTATATAATCTAAAGCCAAGTAAGAAATTAAATTCGTTTTGAGGGAGATTAGCCAGCAGCCCGCCCAGAATCTAAGACACCAGGCACGGCACAATCCTGCGCAGCCGGTTCACGATAGAGTCGAGCCTCTGACCATTATTAAGAGTTTAGAGAGATGATGGTGGGAACTGGGAAGACTCATCCAGATTCCACAGGTGCGCACGCTAAAGGCGCTCGATCTAAATTGCACCACGCCCCACACGCATCTTAGACAGCCATCTAACCGGAGTTTCCGTCGGACACCGGATCGGCGTTCAGATCCAAAACCATGTGATTGTTCTCCTCCTCCACCCCTTCCCCCCGCTTCTCTCTAACCTTCACTTCCTCAAAATCCTCCCACTCAAACTCCGGTCTCCATCTCGGCGCTTTCTCCTTCTCCCTGTGGCCCTCGACCCCGTTTTTGTTGTTCTGCTTCTTCTGGAAATACTTAACGGCGTCGTGTATTCGCCGGAGAATGGCATAGAATTCCTCCACCTCACTTTCCGTCGCCGTCTGCTTCCCTCCGTTACTGTTATCCTCCCGCGCCTTTGTTCTTCTTTCTTCAAATTCCACTTCACCGTTCTCCTGTCGTTTTCTATTGTCTGACTCCATTGTATCCTTCTCGTGTCTCCGTCTCCAGAAACTCTGTCGCAGTGAGTACTGTTGATCAGCCGGTCCTGACGGTGGTGGGGGGACTCCTCATCTTGCTTGTTCTTACATCTCCGCCTTTTGGATTGCAAAGTGGCATCTTCCTTGTATATAGACGATCATCTCTGGACGGTCTCGCTGAGAACTATGGAACGTCGCGTGGCGTGACGTATCGTGGACCCGGTGTATGACATCAGTCAAATGGCGCAATGGCAGAACAACTGGTGACGTAACCGACGTTAGAGGCAGCTGATGGCCTACTGCTGCGACATCCGCCATAATTCCCGGGAGACTCTTAAGCCTCTCACACTTTGACCGAAGACTAAAGAACACGTGGCACTGGATTTGGACTGTTGCTCAAGCCCACATGGTCTATCAAGTATGAATGGTGTGGGTGGGTGAGTCAAACCCGTTTTGGAGACAACACCATGATGGTCAAAAGGAGGAGATTGGTACTTTTGTTTATAAGGACAGAGGACCCGTATTTTGGGACTCGGTTCCTCAAAAGTTACTACGTCTTGCAGATATAGATGATCTGGACCCATCTGTCATCTGTCCACCACCAGATGGCAGATGCGAGCTGGGTGATGGACCTACTCAGAAAGTTTACCACCTGATCTGATCTGATCTTTGTACTAAAAACACTGAATGTCTGTAATTTTTAGTAAAGTCGTTTTCATAGGCCCAGTAGATCGACATGGTTCATGGTTGGTTCTGTAAATCGTGCTCCCTGATCCTCCTTAACCCGAGATTCGCTATAAACAAGGGATCCAGGCAGCATTATGGGGCCCAATCGGCGGATCCAACACTATTTTTTATCTCAAAATTGTAGAATAACTAGTGATAAGAGCGCAATCTGATTGCTTTTGGCTTCCGGTAGACGACGGACGCAGAGATATGCACAGAGAGAATCAAAGAATTCGGGGGTATTTATTCGGTGAGGTCGCTCCGATGCTTAAGTTAGTAATGCACGAGCTGAGAACAATTAGAATGCAAGAGAGCTACTAAGCAATAGATGTGCGTACCTTGGGCCCCTGGAGGGAGGCTTTTATATAATGGAGTCCTCGCGGGCTTCACGGAGTAGTTCCGAGATCATTGCCAAGATAGAATTTGTTTCCGCGTTAACTGGAGATAAAATTATCAGTTGATAAGGTTAAACACTTCCACCCGAATTGGACAGGGAGATAATGCTTTGTTGTTACGAGGCGTGATCCCGCAAAATTCGGGAACCATTGGAGTGACTTTCAGGGTTATATTGAGGGCAAATAGGTATACCCGAGCTGGTTTCTACCTCGAATTGATATTCTCGAGCTAAGGCTCGTATTCCTCGAACTAAATTATGTACTAGTGTCGTGACTTGGTACCGAGGTGCCCTTAGCTCGGGATGATTTCAGTTCGAAGAACCCTTAGTTCGGGGTAGTGGAGTATCACTTTGTAGCGAGCTGGCTTATGCCGAGTTGTCACCTATGTCGAGTCATGTCCACGTGTCCCCTTATTATGAGGACGGGCCAAATCACCATCCATCACGCAGAGCTTCTTTGACTTTGGCTAGGTAGGCGACCATGGTTGGTTCGCGGGCTTCATAATCACTGGTGACCAGGTTGACCACGAGCTGGGAATCACTGTAGATAATGAGGTGTTTATCTCGTACTTCCTTTGCTAAGGCGATCCTGACTATCAGTGCTTTGTACTCTACTTCATTGTTGGATGCAGTGAACTCGAACCGAAACGTGTACTCTAGTTTCACCCCGCTTGGCCCGTACAGAATGATTCTAGCTCCGCTACCTTGCTAATTTGACGAGCCGTCCACATGGAGGATCCAGGGCTCCTCATCCCAGGTCGGGTTCGTTCCAACCAAGAGAGGTGCCGCACTAGTTGAAGCTTCTTCTCCATGCTTGGGCTCGATCAACTCAGGGACTACAGCGCTGAAGGTACATTCCGCGACAAAGTCAGCTAAGGCTTGGGCCTTGATAACAGTTCAGGGCTCGTACTGGATGCCGTACTTGCTGAGTTCAATGGCCCACTTCGTCAATCTACCGAAAACCTCGGGTTTGAGCAAGACTTGCCTCAGAGGTTTGTTGGGGAGGACGACGATGGTATGAGCCTGGAAGTATGGCCGAAGCTTCCGAGCTGCAATGACTAGTGCGTACGCCAACTTTTCAATTTCTAGATATCTCGTTTCTACGTCCTGTAAAACTTTGCTAACATAGTAGATGGGCTATTGAACCCGATCTACTTCTTTTATCAGTACCGAGCTGACTACCTCATCACTCGTGGAGAGGTACAACTTCAAAATATCTCCCTCCTCGGGTCGGGTCGGGTCAAAACCGGGGTGCTGGCGAGGTACCTTTTGAGCTCGTTGAAAACGAGCTGGCACTCTTCGGTCCATTCGAAGTCTTTGCTTCTTTTGATTGCCTTGAAGAAAGGCAAGTAACGATATGCCGATTTAGACATGAAACGGCTCAGAGCGGCTATACAACTGTTTACCATCTGAACCTCTTTCAATTTACGGGGCGGTCTCATGTCTAGGATTGCCTTAATTTTCTCAGGGTTAGCTTCGATACCGCGTCAATTAACGATGTAACCCAGGAACTTACTCGAAGTGACACCGAATACGCATTTATTGGGATTCAATTTCATATTGTACTTGCGCAAAATTTGAAAAACACAATATAAGTCTTTTATTAAATCATTTGAAAATTGAGTTTTGACGACCATGTCGTCTACATAACACACTAATTTTTTGCCGATCAACGGCTCAAACAGTCGCTTTACAAGTATTTGAAATGTTGCCCCAACATTTTTCAGTCCGAAGGGCGTGACCTTGTAGCAGTACAAGCCAAGCTCGGTTATGAAGGCCATTTTTTCCTCATCGGCAGGGTCCATCCTAATCTGATTGTAGCTCGAATAAGCATATAGGAAACTCAGTAACTCGTGCCCTTTACAAGTCTTTGAAATGTTGCCCCAACATTTTTCAGTCTGAAGGGCATGACTTTGTAGCAGTACAAGCCAAGCTCGGTTATGAAGGCCATTTTTTCCTCATCGGCAGGGTTCATCCTAATCTGATTGTAGCTTGAATAAGCATATAGGAAGCTCAGTAACTCGTGCCCTGAGGTCGCGTCCACCAAACGGTCGATTTTGGGTAGTGGGGAACAGTCCTTCGGGCAAGATCGATTCAGGTCGGTATAGTCGACGCACATGCACCACTTACCGTTGGCCTTTTTACCTGAACGGGGTTAGCCTCCTAGCTCGGGTAATGGACCTCCCTGATGAAATCGGCTGCGAGGAGCTTCCCGACTTCCTCGTCGACTACTTTCCAACGCTTCGGGGCTAGGTTGCGTTTCTTCTATCTAATGGGCCTAACTACAGGATTAGTATTCAGTTTGTGAGTAATTATTTTGGGGTCTATGCCGGGCATCTCTGCCGCGGACCATGCAAAAACATTTAAATTTTGAAGTAAGAAGCTTACCAGCTGAAAACGTAGACGCTCCTCAATCGATGCACCAATTTGGAGAGTCCTGGTTGGATCTTCTACTAAAACGGGTTTAGAGACCGTCTCATCTATTGGTGAAGCTCGCTCCTCATGGTACTCCATAGGTCGCTCCAACTTCGAGGTCGTCCGCTCCAACTCGAGCTGGTCACCTCGTGCTACCCCTACTCCGAAATCCGTGGGGAACTTCATGGCCAAGTAATAGGTGGACACCACTGCACGTAAAGCGTGAGTGATAGGCCGACCTATTATGGTGTTGTACGGGGAGGGAGTTGCGACCACTAAGAAAGTGCGGTCGAATCTCGCTATGCTAGGCCAGGAACCGACCTCCATGGGTACTGTAACTCTTCCCAGGGGCCTGACTTCCTCTTCGTTGAATCCTACCAAGGGAGTGTTCGCGGGCTTAATTCCGCTCTCCTGGAGCTGTAGCTTGTCAAATGCATCTTTGAAGAGTATGTCCGCCAAGCTACCTGAGTCGACCAGGGCACGCTTCACCTCGAAATCATTAATTTTTATTCTTATGACGAGCGCGTCATCATGGGGGTACTGGACTCCGCGCACATTGTCTTCGGTGAAGAAATTTGGCTCTTCTAGCCTTGGCCACTTCGGAGGATTCTATTCTTCTCTTTCTATTTCACGAGCTGATGTCTTCGCCGCGGCTGAAGTGCAACCCGC
>NW_010729113.1:1667262-1696462 GCF_000365185.1 Nelumbo nucifera | reverse complement strand
CATCGTCTTCAGTGAAGAAAATGGGCTCTTCTAGCCTTGGCCGCTTCGGAGGATTCTGTTCTTCTCTTTCTATTTCACGAGCTGATGTCTTCGCCGCGGCTGAAGTGCAACCCGCGACAATCGATCCGCCGGTGATCATGTGTATTACTCCTCGAACTGGCCTCTCTTCGGGCAGCTGCCTCTGTGGCTGCTCATTCTGTCTATTGTTGGACTCGGGAGCATCTCTACTTTGCTCCCCTTGCCGACCTATTTGATTTTTATTATCATTTAATACAATGTTTTTCAGATATCCATGACGAATGAGTTCTTCTATCTCGTCGTGGAGGTTCTTACAATTTTCGGTGCTATGACCGTGATCTCTGTGAAAGTGACAGTATACATTTCTATTTCTGGTGTTTGGGTCTCCTCTCATCCGAGGTGGCCACTTCACGTAAGAAGCGTCATTGATCGCCATGAGGATTTCTACTCGCTTCGCGTTCAAGGGAATGTAATTTGTTCTTTCAGCTTGAGGAGCTCGAAAAGGTTGATCCGGTTTTCCTCCTCAAACAGGCTCGTCCTTCTTTCTCTTATTGTCCCTGTTAGTTGAGGTCTCACCTTCTCTTTTCCTCTTCTCTGGTGGATTCTCGCTCTTCGGGTTCATCTCTTCCTCTGTTCCGATGAACTGGTCGGCGAGCTTGAGGAACTCAGTAACGTCTTTGGGTTTGTTGGCGACCACATGCCACTTGAATTCCTTGTGGGTGATTCCTCTCTTTACAGCTGTAAGTCTTACAGCAGGATCTAGATCGGGAATCTGCAAGCATGCTTCGTTGAATCTCTTGATGTAACTCCGAATAAATTCTCCCTCCCTCTAGACTATTCCGAGCAGGCTTTCCTGTGACCTCGGGCACCTCTTACTAGTGATGAAGTGCGAGGTGAAGATCTGCACGAACTACGCTCAACTCTTGATTGTCCCAGGCGCAAGGTTTCTATACCATGTGCGAGCTACCCCCTTAAAATTTGTGGAGAAAGCAACACACATGCAGGATTCATTTGCTCCGGCCAGGTGCATCTGAGATTGAAAAGAATCTATGTGGTCATTCGGATCGAACGACCCGTCATAATTTTCCAGGGGAGGAACCTTGAAGTCCTTGGGCATCGGAACTGCCAGGAGCTCGGGAGATAAGGGAGATGGCACAGAGAGGAGTGGGGCAGTCTCTACTGTTCCCGAGCTCGCCTCTTCTTTTCCTTTAGGCTAGTCGGGTTGGCTTTGGACTACAGCTCGGCGAGCCTTGCGATGCCGCTTCTGCTGCTTCTTCGCTGGCTCCGCGTTAGTGCTACTTGCCTCGGTATTATCAAGCACGGTCCTCGCGGGGAGTTGCTCAGAATGTTGGTGGCGGTTGCTGCGAACTAAGGGGCCTGGTCTGGAATCCGCGACCAAGACCCCGAATCGGATCTCCGCAAGCGGAACTTCAAACCGGGAGGGCCAAGGTGAGACGACCCTAGCAGGCTGGGTATCTCCCGATCTGTTCACTTGTTGGGAAGCGGGTGGAGTGACCTGCCTATCCCTCCTGCCGCAGGATGAGGCCTGGCTCCCAAGAGGGTTCTGGGCTTGGGAGGTCTCTCCCCGGGGAGGAGGGCGCTCACAATGGCGGCGAGGCTTAACTTGTTGTGTGGCCGGATGCTGAGGTGGAACCGGCTGCTGAGTTTGCTGATTCTGCGGCAGTGGGGGAAACTGCTGCTGGTATTGCGACTGATAAACATGGTGTAGGACCTCTGTTGATACAGTTAAAACTGCTGGACCTGCTGCATTTGGGCTTGCATAGCCCGCATGCAGTGCACCAGGTCGTCCAATTGATTATGTCCGACTGTCGGGGGAACGACTGAAGGTTCGGTGAAGGTTGCACCACCGTCAGGGGGAGTGGGGCATTCACCGGTGCAAGAACCTGAGGTACACTGAGAGTGAGGATCCCATCCGCAGAGAGAGGCACGGTGAACAATTTGATACAAACTGTTGAGACCTGGAGTTTCCCCCCGGAGGTGTTCATGTCGGCGTTTTGTCTGGCATTGCTGGAGGATGCCCTTAAAAATGAGTTTAGGATGCTTGGTGGAAAACGCTTTTCGAAGCATTTCCCATAGACGATGCCAAATGATAGAGCGCAATCTAACTGCTCCTAGCTAGAGGTGACTTGGCTTCCAGTAGACGACGGATGTAGAGATCTGCATAGAGAGAATCAGAGAACCCGGGGTACTTACCCAGCGAGGTCGCTCCGATGCTTAAGTCCGTAATGCGTGAGCTGAGAGCAATTAGAATGCAAGAGAGCTAGTAAGCAATAGTTGCACGTACCTTGGGCCCCTAGAGGGAGGCCTTCATATAATGGATTCCTTGCGGGTTTCGCGGAGTAGTTCCGATATCATTGCCATGATAGAATCTGTTTCCGCATTAACTAGACATAACATTATCAGTTGATAAGGTTAATCACTTCCAACCGAATCGGACGGGGAGATAATGCTTAGTTGTTATGAGGCGTGATCCCGCAAAATTCGGGAACCGTTGGAGTGACTTCCGGGGTTATATTGAGGGCAGATCGGTATACCCAAGCTGGTTTCTACCTCGAACTGATGTTCTCGAGCTAAGGCTCGTATTCCCCGAACTGAATTATGTACTAGTGCCGCGACCTGGTACCGAGGTGCCCTTAGCTCGGGATGATTTTAGCTCGAATAACCCTTAGCTCGGTGTAATGGAATATCACTTTGTAATGAATTGGCTTATGCCAAGTTATTACCTATATCGAATCATGTCCACGTGCCCCCTTATTATGAGGTCGGGCCAAATCACCCTCCATCAACCATAAAATGAATTGCACCTAACCACCTACTCTACGGTGGTCTATGGTAACTCGGCAGATTGTTGGTCGAAGTGGGGTGACAAATCCCATATCATGTAATGAAGGACTAAATTAATTACACTGTCCAAAGTTTAGTCCCGGATGGAGTCCTAGTAGAACAAGAAATCAATTAATCAAGAAGGTGATTGATTTGGATGGATTGATGGGGCGGGTGGGGGTGGTAGATTGGGGCTCAATTATTTTGAGGAGATGTTAGGGGTAGGTAACAATCATTGAAAATTCTGTTGATATGTGTATGGGCATCTACTCTAATGAATGGTGTCACAAGGTCAACTTCTCTCAGCGGTGTTGGTGAGAGCACACCAATTGCCAATTTGCTTGTGAGGTGATGCCAATTGAAAGAGCTAGAGAACCTGGTTCGTTGGGGCCTGGAGCTCCAATTCACCCTGCTCCACTACTTTGGCCGGTGCCCTTGGAAAGTTATTCATTTGTCAACGCTAATCTTTTGACGGGATTATGGGCTGAATTTGGGTCCCGTCCGGACATGAACGGGGTGGCATTTTTCTCAGTTCCCGGCGGGTACTCGAGCTCCCCAACCCGATGGGGTGGGCATGGGAAGTATTTTGACGGGGTTGGGGTCGGGGATGGGGCTATCACTAAATTTCCAATCAAGTTTGAGAACAGGGACGAAAAATGCAATTCCCAATGGAGATAAAAAATGATTTAGAGATCAGGATAGGGTTGAAAACGGAGAACGTAATCTCTGCCCCAAACCCGCCCTGTTTCCATTCCTTTTGAACCAAGTTGGGAACCCCGAAGAATACCTTTTTGGATTGCCAATAGAGGGGCTAATTACTAGTTTAATATAATATTCAGGGATCTAGACCAACAAATCATGATCTAGATTTGTGGAAGCAGGTGAACCAATTTGCAGCCAATCACTTGCCACTGGGGTCCAAGTACCATTGACAATGTTCATCTGAGTTACTTTAATAATCTGGGGAAAGAAATAAAAAACTGAGTCTGTCCTGATTAGGAATGAGTAGGAAGGTGCAAGGCTCTCTTATTCAATTATATAAATATAATATATATATATATATAAGCAAATATTATATTGAATCATTAAATTAATTATTTCACAAATATTAGATTCAAAAAATGTTGACCACGTCACTAAGAATCAAGTAGAGTCAACGAATTAATCTAATTTTAACATCTCGTCTATTATAATATTACCCCAGATATATTCTAAATTTCTTATTTGGTTTTGATGGAAATAGAGTTGAGGGAAAGTTCATAAAGAATTTTACAAATTTTGTTAAGAATTCTCTGTTTCGCTCTTATTCTCTGCCACGATTACATCAAAGCCTCATATATACAAACCATAACTCTTTCGACTGTTTGATTTAACTAAACCATTCATTGAGGCTGTGTTTGATTTGAAAGAAAATAAGATGCATTGGTAATTGAGGAAAGGTTTTTAAACAATTTCATAAAATTTGTTAAGAACTTTTCCTTAGACTTTCTCTTAGACTATGTTTTGAAAGAAAAGGTAGGGAAAGAAAGGAAAAGACAGAAATCTATACAAGGTTTATAAAGGTTTTCCTACCTTTCCTTTCCTTTCCATACATTTTCTTTCAAACCAAACTTAATCTTATATTCTCTCGGACCAAGCATAACCTAAGTTCATTTTAGTCATATATTAGTCTGTGATTTAGACTTTAGAAGACAAACCCAAATATAATAAGAAAACTTTGGAGTTTTTCATGGAACAAAAGACTTTACATCAGAGAGCTATTTTAGACTTTTAGTCACAAGAGAAGAGCATCACCTTCAAAATGATTTTGGGCTTATGATACCAACTCCAGAAATTTGTGGTTTGCATGAATTCATACCTCTAGTACGGTATCTGCTCATGATTTCATGTGGTTGGCCAAAACCAAGCTTTATTTATTGGATTCAAATAATGCTCACTTTTGAACCAACTTGTTTGTGCTGGTTTAGCTTGGGTTTGGGGCTTTTAAAAAAAGATGTGGAGGATAATTTGGGGGTTCAATTTAATTAGGGGTGCGAATTAGTTGTGTTAATAGGGTAACCCACCATGCATGCATGGAAATGGGTTTAGCTTTATTCAAAAAAAAAAAAAAAACTGGTTTTTGCTGGAATGAGCATTCAAGGTATTTTATATTTTTTCCTTTTTTCATATTAATTTTATTTATTTTATTTTATATTTATCTTTTCATCATTTTTTGGTAGAACAAGGACGAACTACACAAGACAGGGCAGCTTGGCACCAAACATCACAAGTTTAGGGGTGTTCTGTAGTGTGGATGTGAAATTGATGGGTGTGGATAGGTCCATATCACACCCTTTAAAAATGACTAATCCACACCACACCACAATCCACAGCTATTCTAAACTGTGGACAAATTGTGTGGATTGGATCAGTCCACACCCATAGTGGCATTATGTAGGCGTGTTGTGGACCAATCCACACCACACTTTTTGATTCCATGTATCTCATATACATTTATGAATGATTTAAACCAATGTTTTAAAAAACGACCCAGAAATAGAACCATTTTGACCACCGGTTTCTAGGTTGACGATTTGACCGTTCGATTCGAAGGATGGCATGTTCTAACAAACAAATTAATAAAAATAAAAGATAATTAAAAATAAAAATGATAAAAAACCGTTGAATGGGTTGACGGTTCGACCACTCGGGTCAACAGGTTATTGACTTTTTCAACGGTTTTTGGCCAAAAATCGGGTTTGGAGTAAAACGGAACCGCTTGCCTGTATGGTTCCTAGGCCGAACGGTTTGACTGTCCATGTCAATGGCGATTTGAAAACCTAATCATAAATACCCAATTACAAGAAAATATAAATTCATGAAATCAACAATAATGAAACACAAAATTATGGAAAGAAAATCACTAATAGCAACTCATAGGATCAAGCAAATAATTTGAATCTATTAGATAGTTCACACATAAAAATTACAAGACAAAAGGAAAATACAAGTAGTCAAGTACCTATGAATAGCTTAAAGAAAGGGGACTATACAACTATCATGCATCTAAACAAATCAATCTATGTTATATATATATATAACATGTAGTAGAGTTGTAGACTAGTAGACTAGTAAGACTAATAGTCTAGTACTATAGGGGGTCGGGTTGCCCGAATGGTCAACCTTAACCCAACCCAAACTAAGATCGGGTTCAAGAATTTCAACCCTAACACTAATCCGATCATCAACCCGGCCCAAGTTGCAGCCCTAATGCCCTGACTTATCTTCCCTCACAACACAATACAAGTTTAGGCTCAGTTTGGAAAGAGTACAAACAGAGCCTTAAGTCGCCTTGATTCTTTAAGTAAATTGGGTTTTGGCTCAGAGGTGTCAATGGGATATGACAGATCCAGAACCTCATGAATTTGGATTTGTTCCTGACAATTACACCTTCTCATAGTGTGTTACAATTGTGCATTGAGAATTTTAACAAACATTAATCTTATCTACAATTACACCTTCTCTATGAATTACAATATATAGAGATCTCCTCACACCAACCATGGGAGTATTTTAACAAACATTAATCTTATCTACAATTTACAAAATCTGCCCTTGACATTAAATATAACAAAAACTAAACAATAAAGAGGCCTTTATATATGATTAATTATATAATTTGTTCGGGTCTCAATTGATTCGGAACGGCAAGAACAGCCCCAACCCAATTATTAAAGAGGGCAAAACCTACCATAGGTACAGTGTCAACTATTAAAGAGGGCAAGAACAGCCCCAACCCAATTATATAATTCGTACCAACTATTTCCGGGAATTTTCCTAGAACGTGGACCAATTCTTAAACTACACGCTTCTTCATATATAAGATGTCACTCATTTTGGTATTTGGTATTAATAGATGTCTGTGTTTGGGACACTTCCTAGAAAGACCCCCAATAAAGAATAGAGGAGATGCCAAGAAATGTGATATGATGGAATATTTGTCAAGTTATATAAGTAAAATGGATAATAAATTCAAGGACGGGAAATGTGCTCTATGTGCGGCAGCAAAGGACATACTGTGAGATTTGTATGGTGGAAAAATTAGAAAATAAATTCATGATATCAAGAAAGAAAATGAAAAAGAATGTCTCACGCCACGCCAACTTGGCATTCATGATTATAATAATAGGACATAAAGTCATGATGCCAAGAAAGAAAAAGAATAAGAATAATGTGATTTGGGCCTTGTATGGTGAAAAAATTAGAAAATAAATAAAAAGCATGAAGATAAATGCAATTTGATTATCAAGGTTTTTAAAACCGGACCGGTTATCAGGTAGAGAACTATTTTGGGTTGAATGGTTTGATCATTTGGTTCAAACAGATGGTTCATTCAGATAAAAAAAAATTAAAAACATAAAAAGTGGCCAAAAACTGTACCAGGTCAAATAGTTCAACCACCGGGGTCAGCAATTTGCTGACCAAATCAATAGTTTTTGGTCAAAAAGTGGTTTTGGGATTAAATGGAACCGGTCAAATGACTTATTCCCAGTTTTTCTGATTTAACCATTCAATCCTGTCTGATTTTGAAAACATTGACAATTAGTTATTTATTAATTATCGTCATGGTATTGTATTATTCACATTTGTTTTACATTTCCCCAAATTTCGGGAATCCAAAATACCCAGTTGTTGTAGATTTTCATTTTGCTGAGACCGAAATCCCTTATCTATCAAGGGCTTTGTTAGGGAAAACTAGATATTTCTTTCATACACATTGCTAAGAGAATAATGGAGATCAATTTTGACAAAAGAAAGAAAGAAAGAACTAAGGCCAGAGACCAGTTTGCCCAAAGAAAACGCCTTCTTCTTTTTAAGAAAAAAAAAATCTTCAAAGTTTTACTGTTATCTTTATATGGAGAGAAGCAGCAATCACCACCAATCAAGTACTGAAATTCCAAATGTGATAACCCGCATTTTTAATACCTGTTATATTATTTTGAAAAATTAAATTACATAAAACCATGTTTTTGTCACTTAACGGGAAGGAGTGTCGTTTCACTGATGCATTTTCTTGGTTATGAGGAGGGATGCTTGAAAGTAGGGGCGAAACTTGGGCAGGCTCGAATTGGGTTTTTTTGTCAAATTTTGAATGGGCCTAACCCAAAGGTTCAATTCAAAACAGTGTGGACTATTTTGGAAAGCAGGAAAAGTTTCAGCCAGTTTCATTTCATTATTGCCCGCCCCACCTCTGAAGTATAAGGGGTTTTAAAAAAGTATAAACACAAATATGTATAATAGAAATACAAGACATTGCACTCTACGTATTTGCATTCGTACTCTTTCCAAATTTAGTTTTGAGTGATGTTGCTGGGAGAAATATTTGCTAGAAAAATCCGATGTGTATGCGTGAGATCCGATTCACATGCCCACCCAGAATGCACCACGAGCCTGATCCAGATTTCTGTCATTTTATCCTGACTTCACATCTGTCTTCCACCCTCCCCCCCATGTCACAGCGAAGTGACAAAATCAATCTGTCACTTCGCTGTGACATGGGTGATCATTTATAGCCCATCCCGACCCAGCCTGTAAATGTTCAGGCTTGGGCCCTGGTTTTGTTTGTTGGGACTCAGAAATTTGCAGGTAAGCTATTAGGTGTGTTTGAAATCATTACTGTTTTTTACTTCAAACGTTTTGGGTTGATAAGTACAAAATACTGATATATACAATATATATATATATATATCATAAATTGAAACGTTTCGAGTTTAGGTTTTTTTTTTATTTTTTTTTAATTTAAGGTTAAATTTATGAGTTCCAATTTGCTCCTTATAGAATGCGCCTCATGGCTCATGCTGACCTCACATCTGAAATATCTCCAAATTCTCTAGCCAGATGTAAGGAATATCACCCATATTTGTATGTTATTATTGATAAAAAATATTCTCAATGCACAAATCACAAAGGCATATAACTGTGAAGTCGATGTGAGGAATGCTCTGTGAAGAGCATATCCCAATTGAAAATTTACACTGTAAGCTGTTGTTGGACATGCAATTACTTTAAAGTTATGACGTCCCTAAGCACATACATATTTGGCCGACACTGTTGGAAAGGAGATTATTCAACAGAGAAAATTTAACCAGAAGAAAAGTAAAAAGATTATAGTGTTCAGTATAAAGATCAAAGTTACCTTTGTAACCATTAAGTTCAGAATGATCTATTTTGTATTGTTTTTCTTAATTTGATTTAAGAAAAACAAAGTTACATTTGCAACCTTTAATATTAAAATGACCTTAAATTGATTTATTTGTTTTTTAGGTTCAATTTGAAAGGAATACAAAAATAAATATATACAAAATAATACAAAATATAAGGTTTTTCACATATTTATATTTGTACTCTCTCCAAATGGAGGTTTAGAGAAATCTAACATTCCCAAATCGTAAGTTAGCTGCACCTATGATTGATTGCTCACTGTTATATCCAAAACCAAATCATACAATGTACAGGTTTCCCTGCTTTTCATTCCTTTCTGTACATACTTTTACTTTAAACCAAACACAGCCTAAATTAAACTTTCTATTGCATAACGAAATCTCGTTTGCAAATGCAAATGTAGATAAGGCAATAATTGGATGAAATGGTCTTCCAATCAAGTCTGCTTTTCGTAGATGATTTCTACCCATCAAATGGTGTTTGGTGTCTCCCACCTGGGATATTGGATTGTTGTTTGGGTCTGAGACATCTATAATCCTTAGCTCATTGTTTTCAATTTTTAATTTCAATCTCTTTCTTTTGCATTTTTTTTCGGCCATACGGACTCTAACCAAGTTATCCTTCATGGTCCCTCCTATAATGCATAATGTAAAGAATTTCCTTCTTGATGCCAACGTCTGTCATAATCACAGCTGACCATAGTTCCAGATATATGTGTTTTGTGCTAAAAGCCTAAAACTTTTTATGCTTAATGTTGAATACAACTCATGTTAGATTGTTAACATAGACATAATATTGCCTTTTTTTTTTATTATGGCGTAGTTTGGAAAGAGTATAAATACAAATATATACACTGTAAATGCATACAAAATATATGGTTTTACACTCTACATGTTTGTACTTACACTCCTTCCAAATTGAGCTTATATATATTGATGAAGGAAGATTTGGCCCGACCTCTTGACCACCCAACATGTGGCAGAGGTAACAGTTTGGCGCAGCAGTACGCTCAAGGCGCGAGCTCCGAGAGGAGGAACCAGCAGTCCGAGCTCCCCAAAAGGAGCCCGAACTCTCCCTTTGACCCCGATCCTTACGAGGAGCGCAAAGGGCAACAACCCGAACTAGCCCACCCTAGGGCAGTTCGGGCCACACCTCTATCCGAACTCAAGACTTCACATCGCACACCACTTCAGCACTTCGTCTCCAAGCCGCCGAACTGAACAACCGTACCTGACACCAAAGGAGTCTGTATCCTGAGGCGGCGAACCTGACTGACTTAGGATCTGATGCTTGACAGCCACACTTCAACGGGCACCTGCCACCGCCACCTCCAGTCACAGAGACGGCTCCGACAAAGAGAGCAGTGGCGGTTGTCTGCCCCAGCAGAGGTGATGACACCTGAACTGGCAAAAGTGCAGAGGTAATGATACCCGACCGGACAGGAGCTTGTGAGTGAGTGCGCGAAGTGGTTATAAAAGGCTCTCTTCCTCCCAAGAAGGAGGTACGTGATAACTTTGCGCCATCTGGTTTTTTATCTTGCCTTTAAGGAAATACTAATTTGAGCTTCGAAGCACTCTCACCGGGTTCCTCCCTGGAGATTACTCGCTTTCTTCCCCGTTTCAGGCACCTTTTGCTCCAGCCAGAGGCAAGATCATTGACAGCTAGGACCGACTGGATTGCGCCCCATCAATTGGCGCTGTCTGTGGGAAACGCTTCTAAAAGCCTCCCTCTAAAACTCTCATAATCCCTTTTTTCCAAGAAACCCCAACACTCATGGCTTCTTCCAACAATGCCAAACGTAGCACGGAGATGAATGCCACCGGGGAACAACTTCAAGTCCCCGTGGTGTGCATCGAACAGTTCACCATCCCCCTTCCGGTGGATGGGATCCCCAGCCTAAATGCGCCACGAACAGTGGCGCCCGTGAACCTTCCCGCCATGAATGTCCCCCTTCCTCTCCCTGTCAAGACAACCTTTACCGAACTAACTGTTGTCCCCCTGGTGACTAGCCAAAACTAGTTTGATGACTTGATGTAGTGCATGTGGGCAATGCAAGCCCAAACGCAACAGTTCCAGCAGCATCAGCTCCAGCAACACCAAGTACTGTACCACATCTCTCAGTATCACTATCAGCAGCAGTTCCCCCAACTACCTCTGAACCAACCACAGCTTCCACCTCGGCACCCCGCTCCGAAGCCGGTTAAGCCCTCCCCTTAGGGTGGACGCCATCACTGAGGAAAAGCCTCCCAACTTCAGAACCCCCCCAAGAGCCAGGCCTCATCCCCGGGCCGGGGGGAAAGAAAAATCACCCCCGCCTCGCAGCTCGCCGGCGGATCGAGAACCTCGCCCTCCAAGTCAGCACCTCGGCACTCCAAGTCTGAGCTCCTGCCCACAAAGAACTGATTCAACGTCCTAGCGGCGGACTACCAACAGTCCGGGCCCATCGAGCTCAGCAACACAAAGGCCAGCAGCGCCAATACCAAGCCCACTCAGCAACGAAGACACCGGCGAAGTCGCCGAACTACCACCCATGTCCTGCCCGAGCTCCGAGGTAAGAAAAGACAAGCTCGGATGAGGTAAAAGCTGCCCCTATTCTCTCAGTCCCTTCCCCCCTCTCATCAGAACTCCTTGCAGTCCCCATGCCCAGAGATTTCAAACTCCCCCCTTTAGAGAAGTATGGT
This sequence comes from Nelumbo nucifera, assembly GCF_000365185.1. The sequence goes on along the minus strand of NW_010729113.1, from coordinate 1,684,718 downwards.
GGGTCCTTCGACCCCAACAACCACGTCGATGCCTTCCAGTCCCAAATGCACCTGGCAAGGGCCAGGGAATCATGCATGTGCGTGGCCTTCACTACCACGTTCAGAGGGGTGACCCGCACCTGGTACAGGAACCTGGCCCCCGTATCAGTAAGAAGCTAGACCCAGTTCGTGCAGGTCTTCACCGCGCCCTTCGTTACTAGCAAGAGGTGCCCCAGAACCGAGGAGAGCATCTTTGGAGTAGTCTAGAGGGAAGGAGAGTCCATCCGGGGCTACATCAAGCGGTTTATTGATGCGTGCTTGCAGATACTGCGACTGGACCCCGCGGTGCAGCTCGCGGCAACCAAGAGAGGAGTGATACACAAGGAGTTCAAGTGGCACATGGTAGTTAGCTAGCCCGCGACCGTAGCTGAATTCCTCAAGCTCGTGGATAAATTCATGAGAACAGAGGAGGAGGTCAACCAAAGGACCGAAAGCGGGATCGGGAAAAGGAAGAGGGAAGGCGAGCCCTCCAACCCAGATGACAGAAGAAGGAAAGATCCAGCTCGGGAGACGAAGCCGAGCCAGCCGTTCCGAGCTCCCCTAGAAAGTCGGATGGACTACACACCCTTAAACGCGAAACGGGCTGAGATCTTGATGACGACCAAAGACGCCCCCGTACGTAAAATGGCCACCTCGCCTAAAAGGAAACCCAAACGAGAGGAACAAAAACTTGTACTGCAGTTTCCATAGAGACCACGGTCATAGTACCGAACATTGTAATAATCTCCGGGACGAGATAGAGAGACTCATCCGTTGTGGGTACATGAGAAATTTTGTACAACATAATTATAATAACAATAATAATAAGACAGGTCGGCAAGGGGAGCACAGTAAGGATGCCCCCAAGTCCAGCAGCATGCCGGCCGAACCGTCGCAAAGACAGCCTCCGGAAGAGAGTCCAGTTCGGAGAACCATCCACGTGATAGTGGGAGGTTCGGTGGTAGCGGGTTGTACTTCGGCAGTTGCTGGGCATCAGTTCGCGAAACTGCCCGAGAAGAACAGAACCCTTCGAAGAGACCGAAGACGGAGGAACCGATTTTTTTCACAGAAGACGATGCGCGAGGGGTCCACTACCCCCACGATGATGCGCTTGTCATAAAACTAAGGATTAGCGAGTTCGAAGTCAGGTGCGTACTTGTTGATTCAGGCAGCTCGGCGGACATTCTCTTCAAGTCGGCATTTGACCAGCTTTAGTTGTAGAGAAGCGAGTTGAAGCCCGCAAACACTCCTCTGGTGGGCTTCAGCGGAGAGGAAGTCAGGCCCCTTGAGGAAATAACAGTACCTATGAAAGTCGGCACATGGCCCTGTGTGGTCAGACCTAACCACGATTTCCTGGTGGTCGCGACCCCCTCCCCATACAATGCCACAATAGGGCGGCCAATCACTTATGTCCTACGGGCAGTGGCCTCCACCTATTACTTAGCAATGAAGTTTCCTATAGACTTCGGTGTGGGGGTAGCGCGGGGCAACCAGCTTGAGTCCCGCAAGTGCTATGTTGCCGCCCTGAAGGGAAAAAGCAAGGTGGCCGACAACCTCGAACTGGAGCGGCCTATGGATCAAGGCGAAAAACGAGCTTCGCCCACAAAAGAAATGGTCGCAATCCCAACTTCAGCTGCGGACCCGGCTCAGACACTACAGATCGGTGTTTCCGTTCAGGAACCTCTACGAACCGAACTGGTGATTTTCTTACTTCGAAATTTAGATATTTTTGCTTGGTCCGCAGTCGATATGCTCGGTATTGACCCCCGAACTGGTGAGTTTCTTACTCACAAACTTAATTTTGACCCTATAGTCAGACCCATTAGACAGAAGAAACGCAACTTAGCCCCAAAACGCTAGAGGGCGGTTGATGACGAGGTCGAAAAGCTCCTCGCAGCAGACTTTATAAGGGAAGTTCATTACCCGAGCTGGGTAGCCAACCCAGTTCTGGTAAAAAGGCAAACGACAAGTGGCGCATATGCGTCGACTACACCGACCTGAACCGAGCTTGCCCGAAAGATTGCTTCCCCCTCCCCAGAATTGACCGCCTAGTGGACGCGACCTCGGGACATGAGTTGCTAAGCTTCTTGGACGCCTACTCAGGCTACTACTAAATTTGGATGGACCAGTCCGATGAAGAAAAAACCACCTTCATAACCGAGTTCGGCCTATACTGCTACAAGGTCATGCCCTTCTGACTGAAGAATGCCGGGGCGACCTTCCAAAGACTCGTGAATAAGCTGTTTCTGCCCTTAATTGGCACGAAGATAGAATGTTATGTAGACGACATGGTCGTCAAGATACAGTTTTGGCATAAATTAATACAAGACTTACATTATGTCTTCCAAATTCTGCGTCAATTTAGAATGAAACAAAACCCAAACAAGTGTGTATTCGGAGTCACCTTGGGTAAGTTCCTAGGGTACATCGTCAACCGGCGCGGTATTGAGGCCAACCCAGACAAGATAAAGGCCATCCTAGATATGAGACCACCCCGAAAGGTAAAAGAGGTTCAGAGGCTAAATGGCCACATAGCCGCTTTGAGCCGCTTCATGTCCAAGTCGGCAGACCGCTGCCTGCCTTTCTTTAAAGCAATTAAAGGCAAAGGGTTTGAATGGACCCGAGAGTGCTAGCTCGCGTTCAATGAGCTAAAAAACTACCTCGCTAGTGTGCCGGTCTTAACCAGGCCCGAGGAGGGCGAGGTCTTAGAACTGTACATCTCGGCAAGCGACGAGGTGGTCAGTTTGGTACTAATAAAAGAAGTAGACCGGGTCCAACGACCCATCTATTATGTTAGTAAAATTTTGCAGGGAGCAGAGACGAGATACCCGCAGATAGAAAAGCTGGCATACACATTGATAATTGCAGCTTGGAAACTCCGCCCATATTTCCAAGCTCACACTGTCATCGTTTTGACTGACAAATCTCTGAGGCAAGTCTTACTCAAGCCCAAGGTTTCCGATCGAATGACGAAGTGGGCCATCGAGCTCAGCGAGTACGATCTCCAATATAAGCCACGAACTGCAATTAAGTCCCAAGCCTTAGCAAATTTCATCGCCGAATGCATGTTCAGCCTCGAAGTCCCTAGGCCAGTTGAGCCCAAGATCCCCAGTTCGGGTGAGCCCGAAGCTCCCATCCGAACCCCGTGAAGTAGCAACCAGGGTGGCATCTCTCCTAGTTAGGTCAAACGCGAACTGGGATGAGGAGCCCTGGATCCTTCACGTAGATGGCTCCTCGAACCAACAGGGCAGTGGGGCTGGAATAGTACTACGCGGCCCAGGTGGCACGAAATTGGAATACGCACTACGCTTTGACTTCGCGGCATCCAACAACGAGGTGGAGTACGAGGCATTGATAGCCGGGCTGGCCCTAGCACAAAAGGTAAGAGCGAAACACATAGTTATCTGCAGCGATACCCAGCTTGTGGTCAACCAAGTTACAGGCGAATACGAAGCACGAGAGCTAACTATGATCGCCTACTTGGCAAAGGTAAAGGAGGCTCTGCTCAACTTGCAGTCACACTTCATCAAGCAAATCCCGATGTCAGAGAACACTGAGGCCGATGCCCTATCCCGGTTAGCCAGCATCAGTCACAACGCCATGAGAACTGTGTACATAGAGAACTTCCCTCGGCCTAGCATTCTCGATGGGGCAGAGGAGGTCGCTCCCGTCCTTGAAGCAGAGCCGAGCTGGATCGACCCACTCGCGAGCTTCTTGCTAGATGGGACCCTCCTTGCGGACCGCAATGCAACCAGAAGGGTGCAGCGCCAGATAGCCAAATATGTCATAAAAGATGAACGGCTGTACCGACGGTCCTACACGCTCCCCTACCTGCGTTGCTTCCGACTTGCCGAAGCCGAGCTCGTACTCCACGACACTCAAAAAGGTCTGTGTAGCGGACACTTGGGAGGCAGGGCCCTCGCCTAGAAGGCACTTCGACAAGGGTACTTCTGGCCAACAATGAAGGTAGAGGCCATCGAGCTCGTCAGAAAATGCGACAAGTGTCAGAAGCATGCCAATATCCACCATCAGCCTGCCGCCGACCTCAAGTATCTCACCAGTCCATGGCCCTTTTCACAATGGAGCATCAACCTCCTGGGGCCATTCCCGCCAGCAACAGGTGGAAGGAAGTTCCTAGTGGTGGCGGTAGATTACTTCCCAAAGTGGGTAGAAGTTGAACCTCTCGCAACAGTTACAGCTCGAAATGTACAGAACTTCTTTTGGAAGAACATAGTATGTCACTTCGGGTTACCTCGGGTTCTGATCTCCGACAATGGTAGGCAGTTCGAGGACATCAAGTTTCAGGAATGGTGCCAAGATATGGGGATTGGGTAGAACTCCACATCGGTCGCGCACCCGCAGGCAAACGGTCAAACATAAGTGATGAACAGAGCTATCCTCCACGGACTGAAAGCGCGACTAGATTGAGCTAAAGGGTTGTGGGCGGATGAGCTACCAAGTGTTCTATGCGCTCACCAAACTACGGAAAAAACCACCACGGGAGAGACCCCCTTTAACCTCACCTACGGCACTGAAGCTGTAATCTCGGCGGAGATCGAAATACCTACACTGCGACTAGAAGCATACGATGATCAGACAAAAGGAGACGAGTTACGTACCAACCTTGACCTACTGGACGAGGTAAGAGACCTCGCGTACATCCGGACCACAGCTTACCAGCAAAGAGTAGCTCGGTACTACAATGCCAGAGTAAAAAAGCGGAACTTTCGCGTCGGCGACTGGGTTCTCCGTAAGATCATGGCACCCGAGCCCGGCATGGGCAAACTTGGACCGAATTGGGAAGGGCCCTACTGAGTAAAGAGAGCGCTCGGGGGAGACAAGTACCCCGAGCATGGAATGCCGTTAACTTAAGACGATACTACCTATAAATTGCCAAGCGAAGTGGACTAAGAGTCGCTATCAGAGCCTGAGGGTTAGAATGACGAGCTAACAATGACCTCGGCACCATAAGACTTAGTCACCTCTTCGGCATGGGCGCCCAAAGGCAAAATGATAACACGAGCTAACAAGGACCTCGGCATCTCATCATCAGAAACATATGGTCAGTTCGACAATATAGTCAGTTCGGAAAAAAGAGGGTGACAACAACTTAGTCAAAAGAACGTTTCATCACAAAATACTCTGTTTACATTCCAAAAAAAAAATAATACTATTTACATTCCAGCAGTCCGACAATCTCAGTCCAAACCCTCGGAAGGCCCGTCGATGATACCCGAGGGTCCTGCCTCATTCTCAAAATCCGGTTCACCATTAGCCGCGTTGGCAATCTCTAGAGTAATGCGCGAAGTAGTTATGGCGCTGATGTCGAGCTCGGGGTACGTATTCCTGATCATCCACCGGCTCAGTTTAAAACCCCTTCTATAAGAGCCCACCATCAGGTCGTCAAAGCGCGGCGAGGCGTATAGTCTTCAACGGGTTTCTTCTTGGCATCCTCGAAGCCCTGAGAAAAGATCTCAGTCCTCTCCCTAATATCCTCTTGAAGGTATTCGACCTGATGCTGCAAGTCCAGCCTCATGTCCGCCATGTGCTTCACCACCACTCCCATGGCCTCGATGTCTCTCTGAGACCTCGCCAACCTAGCCTGTGTAGCACGAGAAGCCGCTTTGGCAGCACGAGAAGCCTCTTCTGTAGCGCGGGAAGCCTCTTCGGCAGCTCGTGCCCACCTTGAGCTCCTTTCCGCTTGGGCCGCTAAGGCACAGATGGAGGAATTCACCTACCAAAAAAAAATGAGAATGAGCAACAGCGAGAAAGGTAGTGACAAGGAGCCCGACCAGAAGTCGTTGACTTACCACCATGGGATAAGAGGCAGCACGCCCGGCTACATGGTTCAAAGGAAGCTCGGTCCAAGCCGCGACCTCCTCGGGGTAAACGGCCTCCCAACGTTTTTGAAGAGTGTGGTTCGGCGACAGCACGCTCCTGAACTCGCCTTGGCCTCCCGAGCCTGAAGGCCCAACTCACATATAAGTAGTCTCAATGTAAGCAGGAGCCCCCGTATGAGTAGCCTCGGCGTAAGGGGCCCCTGCCGCTTCTTGTAATGGAGGGGCCATCTCGGGCTCCCTGGGCGGATCCGCTGGCGGGTAGCCTGGTACCTCGGGCTTCGCATCTTGGGGCAGTTCGACATGAGTCTGTTTGGAAACTCACTTCCTCCTCTTCATGGCATGAAACAGGTTCCCACCACGAGTCTTTTCTGCGTCCATCACACCTGCAAAAAGAGCTCGGCATCAGGAAAATGAAAGAATGGAAAGCAAAACAAAAGGCAAGCCTCTGAGCAAGGAACCTACTCGAACTCTGGCCGGCCTGGATGAGCTTGGCCTCCGTCAGATAATGGTGGCATTTTAGCTCAAGCCGGGCCCATTCCTGGAGTCCCTTCGCTGTCTCCCTTTCTAGTGTAACACTGGGATCGAGGGCAGCCATCCCCCACCCAGTTTGGAACGGTCACCCCATTGCACTTCACAGCCCAAAGTAGTCCCATTTCCACGTGGGGACCTTGTTGGGAAGATCGTGTAAAAGCTTGAACCCCGGGCGAGGAGAAAGGTAGTACGTCCGCCTATGCCCGGGAAGGGGACCCGCTCGCTTCTTAAGCATTAGAATGGAAGAAAAGATCTCCAGGTCTAAAGGCAAAATTTGTTCGCAAAAGAGGGAGATAGTCCCAACCAAATTACGGAAAGAATTCGGTTGGAGCTGACCGACAATAATGCCGAAGTGGTTCATAACCTCGACGATGAGGGGGTAGAAAGGTAGGCGCAACCCAGCGGCGAGCTGCTCTCGGAATATCACGATCTCGTCAGGACCGTGTTCCCAAGGGAAGTCGCCCGAGGGTATAAAGTAAGTGTACTCTCTAGGCAGGTTGAACTGGGTGATAAGGGAGTAAAGCCCTCAAGCGTCATGGTTGAGGGCCCAAACTTGTCTAACGTCTGACCTCGACAGGAGGAGGACGCCAAACTACCCGAGGCGACTCGGCCTACAGGTTCAAACTCTTCCCCGAACTCCTCTTCGAGCTTTACCACGGGCTCACTAAGGCAGTCGGGGGATGCAGCTCGGTTTGTAGAACCTGCATCTGACCCCCTCGAAGAACTGTCTAAGTTGTCCGAGCTAGACATCGGGAGGAAAAGAATACTAGGAAGAAAGTACTGACTCACCCGGAAGAGGCAAACGGACTACGAAAGGTTGACGCGAGCTAAAAACTTGGACGCGTGCTAAAACTTGGACGCGAGCTCAAGAAGCAAACGCAGGAGAATGGCAATGAAAAGCGACTGGGGGTCCCCCACTATTTATACCCACAGTGACCAAAAACCGATGGTTCTGATTGAGGCGAATCCAACGGCCCATGATCAAGCTGATCGCACGCCTCCTAAGACCGAGACGTGATTGGCCGCACGTCTTTTGAAACTGAAGCAGCGCCGACGCACATCTCCCCGCATTATAGGCAGCAGCGACGCATTTTTCAAATTTGAAATAACGCCCGTTGTCACGTCTCCCAACGGCGCATTTTTTAAATTTTGAAATAACGCGCGATTTCACATCTCCCAGCATTTAAAGACAGATTGGCGCATTTCCTGACTTTTTGGCGCTCGAGAAACCCGGAAATCTCTTGACGAAGTACGAGTCAAATCCACCCGCCACCTCGCAAACTCCCCGCACCAGGGCAAGCCCCTTAGTGCGAGGAGTGGGGGCAATTGATGAAGGAAGATTTGGCCCGACCTCTTGACCACCCAACACGTGGCAGTAGCAACAGCTCAGCGCAGTAATACGCTCAAGGCGCGAGCTCCGAGAGGAGGAACCAACGGTCCGAGCTCCCCAAAAGGAGCCCGAACTCTCCCTTTGACCCCGAGCCTTACGAGGAGCGCAAAGGGCAACAACCCGAACTGGCCCACCCYAGGGCAGTTCGGGCCACACCTCTATCCGAACTCAAGACTTCACCTCGCACACCACTCCAGCACTTCGTCTCCAGGCCGCCGAACTGAACAACCGTACCAGACACCAAAGGAGTCTGTATCCTGAGGCAGCGCACCTGACTGACTTAGGATGACACTTGACAGCCGCACTTCAACGGTCACCTGCCACCACCACCTCCAGTCACAGAGACGGCTCCGACAAAGAGAGCAATGGCGGTTGTCTGCCCCAGCAGAGGTGATGACATCCGAACTAGCAGAAGTGCAGAGGTAATGATACCCGACCTGACAGGAGCTTGTGAGTGAGTGCGCGAAGTGGTTATAAAAGGCTTTCTTCCCCCCAAGAAGGAGGTACGTGATAACTTTGCGTCATCTGTTTTTTTATCTTGCCTTTAAGGAAATACTAACTTGAGCTTCAGAGCACTCTCATCGGGTTCCTCCCCGGAGATTACTCGCTTTCTTCCCCGTTTTAAGCACCTTTTGCTCCAGCAAGAAGCAAGATCGTTGACAGATAGGACCAACCGGATTGCTCCCCATCATATATTAAAAGAGATTTATGCACGAGATAATGTATAAAAATAGATGGTGCAGCAGCTAGGGCCTCGTTTGGCAACATTTTGTGGGAATGTTTATCTAGTTCCCGATGTTCCCGTGGAACAGAAACAAGAACAAGGCTCCGCCGGAATTGCGTAGTCAAAAAATGATGAATTCGTCATTTCTCAACGAAAATGCATTGTTCCTGTTCGTTGGCTTTCAAATATGAACATGCGCGCATCTCTTTCACGTGTTAAGAGGGGTATTAGAGTAATTTTGTATCAAAGTAAAAATTGGGATATTTTCAAACCCTAACCAAACTCGACAAACGTCTTCCCACTCCTCCGTCGATAGACTGCCATTCTCACCCCTTTGTGCAACTCCTTCCACCCTTCTCTATTTTTTTAGCCCTAACCAAACTCGACTTAGATATCTTCCTACTCCTCAATCGACACTTCGACAGATGGTCGTTCCCACCCCTTGGTCGTGCTTCTTCTCCAGCGACGAAGAGCCAAAGTAATAAACCCATCATTCACTGTCGTTTATCAAACTCCTTCTTCTGCCCTTCTCTGTGTTCAAGCCCTAACACCATCATTCACCACCCGTCTCTGTTTTGTTTCTGCTTATGTAAATCACAAAATTGTTCGTAAGCAAAAGATTGCCATACACTTCACTTATTCCCCAAGACCTAGAAACAGAGTCCATGTTTTGGAAGAAGAATTTCCTCTGGAACAGAAACAAGGAAGAACATTGCCTAGGCTGCTTGGCCACTAATGGGGTGTTCTAGAACATGGATGCTTTTGTTTTCATTTATTTTTGGAGTCCTCATATCAGGAAAAAAAACAAAAATACGTTCTTGAACTTTGTTTTCATTTTCAAAGGGAAAAACAAGTTGGTTTTTGTAAAATTAAATGGGTTTAATTTGCATAATAGCCTCTAAATTAATATGGGCCTCCATGGGCCCAAGGTTCTAGTCTCCATAAATATGACTTAGTGGCCCTAAGATCCATGTATAATAAATCCAATATGGTCCATCTCCTATTGTAATAGGGTGGTCCCATTGGCAAGACCAATAATTCCTACATAATGGTGCATGCATGAGAGTTAACCCTAATCCAATACTCCACTCACATGGGATTGGTTAGCTAAGTGAGCTGAGGTGGCAACCTTAATTCTTGACTATAAATAACCTTGTTTAGGAAGAAAGAGCTTCCTTTTAGAGAATCACATTGTAAGAAGTTCTCACACACCAACAAGTGAAGATTTCAAATAACCACAAGTTCTTGCAAACTCCAACAATTGCAAAATCAAGAGAGAAGAAAGAAGGGAAAATCTTCTTCGTTCTCTACAACACACTTGGATTCAAGGGCCCTTCCTAAAGAAGCTTCCTTCACAACTAGAGGTGGTAATGAGTCGAGCTTTTCACAAGCTGTTTGAGCTCGACTCGGATCAGTTTCTACCGAGTTTCGTGACAAGCTCGAGCCCAATTCACTGGCTCGATTATGAAACGAGCCGAGCTCAAGCCTACAAGAGCTCAAATGTGTATGTATACATACATACATACATACATACATACATACATACATACATACATACATACATACATACATACATACATACATATATATATATATATTATAGAAAATAATATATATATATATAATATTATAATTATGAATTTTTTAAATATCAAATAAAAAATATTTTTATATATAATTTTTTACTTTTATAAAACATTTTTTTCTCAAAATCGAGCTCGAGCTTATGAATTTTTGACTTGAGCCAAGCTCAAGCTCAAGGTTCTGGCTCAAATTGAGCTCGACCCTCATACTATTCGGTTCGGCTCAGCTCAAATCCACCACTATTCACAGCCAATCAAGCGCGAACCCAAATTGAAGAAATCTACATCAAATCTCCCAAGGCACCAAAATCAAGGAAATCTATATCAACACTTTAAAAAGTACGAGAAGCACGCCAATAGCCATCGTCTTCACCAAATTCGACTATTAATCAGAGGTTGCTCACGTCATCGAGTAGAAATCAAAGAGAGAGTTCAAATCCTTTGTATTTACTTTATTACAAGTTTATTTTTGTAATTTGTCTCCATATTTTGTGTTAATTGAAATACACGAAATTTGTGTCAACAGTTTTGTTTCAAAAAATAGTACATGTTTTTTGAACAAATTAAATATTAGTTTCAAAAACCAAAAATAAATATTTTAGTATAGCAATTATATGATTTATTGAACATGATGTTGAATAATCAAATGAAAACATTCTTTTGAAACCAAATTCAATAACATGTTTTTTTTTAGTTTTGAAAACAAAAAACACACCCACATCCAAGAACATGTTTTTCGTGTTTTTGTTCTAAGAAACAATTTGTTTTCAAACAATATTGGTTTTGATTTATTTTTGGAACCTACAACAAGAAAAACAATTCACGTTGTAGAACACCCCCTAAAATAATTCACTTAGCCAAGGAGCTATTACCCTATTACTAATATTACTATTATTATTGATATTATTATTATTATTATTGATGATGCGCGACCCGGTCTGTCCTAGCTGCCGGTTACCTCGCTTCTGACGAGATCGGAGGTGCCTGAAACAAGGAAGAAAATGGAGGCTTCCGGGGAGGAACCCGGTTGGAACACTCCGAAGCTCAAGTTAGTGTTCTTCAGAAGGCAAGGGAAATGAGGAATTCTAAGACTAGAAAACGCAAGAATCACATACCCCCTTCTTTGTGAGATGGGGGCCTTTTATAATCACCTTGTGTGCTCACTTCCATGCCTCTGCCAGTTTGGGCATCATTACCTCTGCCAGATCAGGTCACTTCCTTCTGTCAACTGCCGGTTCGGGTGTCATAACCTCCACTGCCAGTTGCCAGTTCGGGTGTCATAACCTCCACTGCCAGTTGCCAGTTCGAGTGTCATAACCTCCACTGCCAGTTGCCAGTTCGAGTGTCATAACCTCCACTGCCAGTTGCCAGGGCCGCCTCTGTCCGTCTAGGATGGCGGTGGCAGGTGGCCGTTGGATGACGGCTGTCATGTGTCAATCCTTTGATCGGTCAGGTGCGCCGCCTCCGTGTACGGTCTCCTGGGCGTCAGGTACGGTTGCTCAGTCAGGCAATTTGGAGCCGAAGTGGTCTTTTAATGTGAAGTCTCGAGTTCAGATAGGAGTATGGCCCAAACTGCCCCTGGGCGGGCAGTTTGGGTTTTCTGCCTTTGGTGCTTGTAAGGCTCAGGACCTCGAAGGGAGAGCTCAGGACTCTTTAGTTCGGAGCTCGGTTTGTAGGTTCCTTCGAGGGAGTTCGGCTCTTTAGTTCGGAGCTCGGGTTGTGGGCCTGTTGCCGTGCCGAGCTGGCATTTCTGCCAAGTCACTCTCGGTTGCTTCCACGTGTCGCAAGGCCAAGGGGTCGGGTCAAATCTTCCTCCATCAATTATTATTATTATTATTATTATTATTATTATTATTATTATTATTATTATTATTATTATTATTATTATTATTATTATTNTTATTATTATTATTATTATTATTATTATTATTATTATTATTATTATTATTATTATTATTATTATTATTATTACTATTATTATTATTATTTTTATTATTGTTATTGTTATTGTTATTGTTATTGTTATTGTTATTATTATTATTATTATTATTATTATTATTATTGTTATTATTGTTGTTATTATTATTATTATTATTATTATTGTTATTGTTATTGTTATTATTGTTATTATAAAAGAAAAAGCTTAAATGGCCTTCTCACTTGACCCAAATAAACCCTTATGTGCTTCAATATTTATATCAAAAATTGAACTTTAATCAGCTCCTATCACTAGGTCAATTGAACTTTAATCAGCTCCTATCACTAGGTCAAAACTCTTATATAAAGTTGGAATGAGGGTGGTGTGGACTAGGTAGGGGTGCAACTTGGGTGGGCCCAACCCAAAGTCCGAACTGACCTAGCTAGCAATTTCACATGGGCTGGGATTAAATTTTTGGTCCTTGGACTAGGCCTGGGCCAAAAGTTTGGGCTTTTAAAATTTTTGGGAATGCCTGAACCCAATCCAAGCCCGGTCGATCTTATCCCAATCCAATCCCGACCCAATTATATATGTGCATATGTGCATATGTAAACACATATTTGCATGCTTACATGCATATATGCATATTTGTTTTAATAAATTATTAAAATGTGCATACATGTATATATATACATACATACGTATATCAATTTTAAGTGTAAGCCATTTGCACAACCTGAGCTTGGTTTAGACTTGAACCCAACCTGAATAATTAATTTTAGTGCAGGCCGGGCTCGGGCTGAATAGTTCAAGCTTGACCTCAGACTTGGGCTTTATGTCTGATTCTTAGGGTTGGGCTGGGATGAGCTAAAACCCGGCCCAGCCCACCCGACTCCCTAGGACCAGGGGACTGAACTGCTCACCAATCTTGAAAATGCTTCAACGAATGGATGGTTTCAGTTGGCCAAATTATTACTCCACAATCCACATGACAAGAAATAGAGTAAATTGTAATAGGATAGCTCCCTTCCCTATGGAGGGATCATGTAACTAATTTGAACTGTCTATTGGATAAGGAACCCTCCAGGCTTGCCATGTCTTCACTCCCCTGAGTCACACCCGTTCTATATATACCCTGCTTTGTATTAGAGTTTTCTTCGACTCATCATCCAAACATTGATATTCAAGCAAGAAATCACACCAAATAAGGGCTTATTATGGGTGTTGTTACAATGGAATGAATTTTAAATGAAAGTTTTTCCCTTGAATAGAGAGTAGGACTTATGTTGTCATTTTAGTGCATGTAGATTTACTTCATAGCCTGGCCACTGATAGAGGTTCTTTCCTGCTTAATTAGCCCCCTTTGATAGAGGTTCTTCAATCTTCATATGTGGAAGAGACTGTTCACGACCCAACCTCTGAAGCTTCTCAATTCCACCACAACTGTTTTGGTATTTTGCCTTCATCAATTGTTCAACAGAGAAGATCTCCAAATCTACCTATTCTTGTTCCAACTTGAGAGCAACGATAAAGTCTAGAGAAGACCGGAAAATTTTCATCAGTTCTGAAGATGCATGCAAGAAGAGGAGTTCAAGGTTCAACCACCTTTCCTTTTCAAAGGGACAAGCTTGTATAGGCTATGTTGGCCTTCTCATTTGCATATACATTAAAATTAAATGGTTTCGGCAGAGGCATTCAAAGTGATTCCCCTTTCTGACCCCAAAGCCCTAAACTTTGAATAAATGCAAGAAAGTGGAGACAAGCTGCTAGGTTGGTCCTGTGCAGGAAAGAAAATAACACGTGGTTGAGAAGCAAGTGTGGGACCATCTTGGTCACTAAGTCATGTTCTCATGCATTTAAATGGGCTCATGTGACCATGTATGTAAAGTCTATACATACTTTTCATGTGGTGATTTTAGATGATGATAACAATAATTGTAATAATATATATTAAAATTTTTTACATATAAAAGTAATTTTATTTATTATACATTTTATTTTTAATATGATGAATATATAATATTAGATATGTGTCCAAATATTTTTATCAAATTTATGTATTTTTAATATTTTTAATTTTATTCTGTAACTCTGACATAAGGGTTGACACATTTGACCTAAAAGGTGAATTGTTGACCTATCACCAAATAGAAAAATAATTTTATTTTTAAGTTTCTTTTAAATTTTGTATTTCATTTCCATCATCAATAAAAAGAGATTTTATTTATCATATTTATTTTTTCTTTGGTATGATTAATAAAAAATATTAGAGATATGCTCAAACGTTTTCTACCGAATAAGAAAACAATTTCATTTTTGGGTCAATTTTAAATTTTTTCTTTCATTTCCATTATCAACAAAAACAAGTCTTTTTCATCAGTTATTTCTCTTTAATATACGTAATATAAAATATTAGAGATGTACCCAATTTTATTTTACAGACTCTTTCTTTGTTTTGTAATGTCTGTATTTATTTTTATTTAAATTTTTGGTTGTTTAACTATAACATAATGGGTTGATGCATTTGGTCCAAATGTTTGAATTTCTTATAAACCACCTAGATGGAAGAATTGTTTCTTTTTTTTATTCAGCTAGGTAGAAGAATAGTTGTATTCCTAGCTCAATTTAAAAATAAAAATAAAAATTAGTATAATTATTAGTGATAAAAAAAACTTAAATATAAAATTTAATAAGAAAAAATATGAATTAATATATATAATGAGAGGAAATTCACTGAACTGAAAAATAGTAGTTCAAATCCCTTTGGAATTAGATAGAAACTAAATTTAAAGATTGGCTGTCACGTGTAGGGTTGGCATCATATTCAAACTGCTATTTGTTCCCTAGGGGATGATACAGAGAAGTAATTAGGCCATTTTGGTTTTCCACTTGTAAAACATGTGTAAATAGGATTTACATTTACAACCTATTTTGTCTCACTACCAAACTTAGCCACTGTTTTCGTTAAATGGCCCAATGCTTTAGACTTTAGCCCGTTGTGGACTTATAGTAGTCATCAAGACACCTTGCTAAAGTAGGGCTAAGTTAGATTGGGTCGGCCTACATTAGTTAAGCCTTCAATGTCAGTTTGGTTTGTACTTTGCAATGGATTAAGGACGCATTTGGCATTCCTTATTTTAAGAACTTATCTCTTTTTTTTTCTGTTAAAAACTGTATTCATACCGGCATTTAAACCATAAAAAGGAGATAAATCCTTAAAATAAGAAATGTCAAATGCAGCCTAAGATGATCCTATAGGTATATTGAAAATCAAATACTCAATAGGTATCATGTACTTTAGGCCAATTGTCAATTTAGTATTCGTACTTTAAATTGTGACAATCTAGTACCCGAACTTTCAATTTGGGCCAATTTGATATTCAACGTTAGATTTTCATCGGATAGAGGATAAAAAGTCTTAAATACCCCCAGTGCTATTTCGACTAATTAAAATTATTAAAATAACCCATCGAGCAATGCAAATAGGAACCACTGTTCTTGCATTTACAGAGAACCAGCCCCCTCAAGCCGATGGTGTCAGACGAATGTACTGCATGGAAAGTTGATTTCAACATACACGACGCTGGAAAATTATTGCGCCGCCAAGAATCCTAGAAGTAATGTCGTTTTCAGAGGGGAGGAGAGTGCACTGAAACATGCCACAAATGAAATCGACAGCAACACCACCAGACAGAAGTATAGAAACCCATCGATTTCTCTTCTCAAACCCACTAGCCAATATACGGGAACGCTATAGAGAAAAGCAAAGAGTAGAAGGAAGGGGAGGAATACCAGGGTGTTGGCTGTTACGTAGGACGAGACTCTGTAAGCTCCTTTGGAGGTCTCTCTCATCAAAATTCTTCTCTCCTGTAAGAAAATCGGTAGCGCTTCTGTTGTTGAAGAGAGCAAGAAAGTGAGATTGAAAGCGAAGAAACTGAGTTGTGCGTGCAACTAGACCTATTCATGGGCCGGGCTCGGGCCGAGCTTTTACTCATTAATGGAAATACGCTAGGCCCGAGCCCGAGCCCAACCCGACCAACAGGCCTATAACTTGGGCCCGAGCCCGGCCCTGATAAAAAGCCCGAAGCTTCAGCCCGAGCCCGAAACCCGACCTAATAAAAAAAAACTACAATTTTCCCTATTCAAATTAGAAATAAAAATTCAGATGTTTTTTTTTCCTATTTAAATGAACAATGGGCCTATAAGATGGTTTTTTTCCTTTTCTTTTACGTTTTAAAACACAATTTTACATTCTTAAATCAAAAAATTTATTCAAATGGACATAATCAAATAACCCATTTTAAGTCTAATTTTAGGTCGGGCCGGGCTATTTTGACAAAACCCGAGCCCGGCTCGATTTTATTGTAGGCCAGGCTTTTTGGCCCGAGTTTAAGCCCATGGGCCTAGAAACATGTTCAATCCCATCCGGGGGTCGGGCTAGGCTGGGCCAGCCCATCGGGCCACCCGGCTCATGAACAGGTCTACTTGCAACCTGGCCCGGGTGGTGTCATTGTTAACATTCATGAAAATGGTTCCCAGCACAACTCCGGCCACTAAGGCTTGGATAATTCGGGCCGCAAAAAGTTGCTTGGTTCTGAATATGTTGCTGCAGAATCTCTGGCTTTGAATTAAGACCTCTTGAAAACGAGAATTTGGGTATGCTTTTCTTCGATAGAATCAGATGCCGAAGTTGTCGTCAACCCGCTTTTCTTGTTGCTCGTCTTCTTCATGATGATTTTCAGCAGCTTTATCCTCAATTGACAATTGGCCTTCAAGAGTCGACGAGGTTTGTATACCCAGAGTTGAAGGGATG
Organism: Nelumbo nucifera; assembly: GCF_000365185.1. Next base: position 1,667,901 of record NW_010729113.1, on the reverse strand, counting down.
AGAGATCCATCGAATGGATGCCCAAAGATTGTGGAACAAGGGGGCGAATTTCAAAAATTTTTCTCTCCCTTCAATTGGGAATCGCATTCCCTTTTTAGAAAATCATATTTTCAAGGATCATTCTTGAACCATAAACTGAACCAGATCTGAACCAAAAGGAGTAGGAGAGGATTATACCTAATATGGAGAAACAATATCTCCCAACGAAGGTGTTCACGCCCAAGGAAGGATCCAAAGACTGCTCCCACTGAAGATGGCGTAGTGCAGGATGGAGCAGAATCAGCAGTGTTCTTCTCCAAGAACTCTGTCCTTCGCAAGAAACAGCAGGATGGCACGTGAGCACAACTTCCTATCAATTCTTCCTCCAAGAACTGATGTCAAGATCAAATCTTGACTTCTCTCACAACTGGAGATCGAACTAGCAAACAGGGCGGCAAGAACAGGGAAGTGGCAAGAAAGAATTTTGCAGGGTTGCTTAATTCTTTCTTCTGTGATTTCAGCACTGAAGATGATTTGATTATGTGTCTTCTGAAGGCTGCCGCCCCCTCCTTCTTTTGTTAACCTAAAAGATTAGCTCCTAATCCAATTAGGAGCTGCTTATCCAAATCATATTTGGATCAGCCCTCTCTTTAGGTGATA
>NW_010729113.1:1630049-1666077 GCF_000365185.1 Nelumbo nucifera | reverse complement strand
GTATTACACAGAAACATACCAAGGGAACATGAATCAAATATGCACTTTTATTCATTTACAATAAATTCATAAAGTACATCATACTGATTGAAGCTAAGGGCATACAAATCTGTCTAACAAGAGTCTCTGTAACACCAATGGTGAACTCAAGCACATTGACATGGCACGGAATATAGTGGCCAGCATCCTTAAGCCGCTTCTCGAGGAAATCCATTATTCCATGGTGAAGAACAGTTCCATTTGATGGCAAAACAACTTGATTGAACAGCTCGAGAATGCGAAAACCAGGTTGATGGATAGTTAACACAATTGTCTTACCTTGGTTCAGCACCATAGTTTTCAGCAGCGTGACCACATGGAGAGCTGATGCAGAACCCAGACCTGACGTTGGTTCATCGATCAAAAGAACAAAAGCGTCATGGACTAAATCAACTCTAGTGGAGACCTTGCGCTTCTCACCGCCTGAGATCCCACGATCTGAATCCCCGCCAATCCTCGAATCCTTCACATGATCTAACCCCAGCTCTTTCAGCAGCTCTCACTCTCGCTGCAGCCACATTACGCCCACCACATCCCCTCAGACGGGCGTTGTACATTAGTGTTTCTTCGACTGTTAGCTGCGGGAAGAGCGCGTCGTGCTGGGTGACGTAGCCGGACACTCTCCGAAAATGTGCAGCATCCATGGGCTGATCATTGACAAGAACCTGACCGGAAATTCTACCCAGTGGAATCATTCCAACAAGATTTCCATCGGAAGCAGTGCCATTTTTGGTCGAACTAGAGGGAAGGGGGGAATCTGATCAGTAGAAGTCTGATCAGCTGATCAGATTTGAGGGAGGGGAGGAGAGAGGAAAGAGAGAGAGAGCTAGAGGGAGTGGGGAATCTGATCAGTATTTCAGGGAAGGAGGAGAGAGAGAGGGAGAGGGGGGATTCTGATCAGTTGTCTATATCAAAAGGATTCTAAAGTTTTTCATTAGGGGAAGATTAAAGTCTTGAAACACCATGATCATGATTTAAAGTACTGGCACTCGGCCTAAAGTATAAGATACCTATCAAGAATTTTCCTTTTTTTTTATATCAGTGGAAATGAGATTCTCATTCCAAATGGGGAGGCTTGAATGGCCCTTCCCTCAAATGGTGAAACGCCATTCTGCCAGAAATTAGAATTGGGACCAGACCCTTATTCCCATGAATCAAATGGACCCTTATTCCCATTCCGTTTATGGACGGGTCAGTGGGGAAAAGTAAGGATAAGACAAAAAGTTGAGTTAAAAGGACTCCTCCATAAGGATAAGACAAAAGTTGGGTTTAAGTGGAAGGAACAATGAACATAAACTTTGACACCTCTGGCTTATCAATTAAATGGGAATTGATGAGCATTTGGATGCATTGCAAGATATTACAATGGAAGGATCTTATCAATTTGTAGAGGTAACCTCGGTATCTTCTCCATCAACTTAGCAGAATGCTGGGTAGCAACTCACAAAATGGTGGTGGAGCTGAAAATGTTGGATGGTAAGCAATTCCAACACAACAACAAAGTGTTTGACAGATCGTATGGATGTGAATGGATAACCAGAGAATGTGACAGATTAAAAGAGGATCAAGCATTTGAGATACAGCGTTTGCACATTTGGAGGGAAGAGAACCAGGATGCTGATTGGTTACCAAACAGGGGGCATAGAGGCCTTCTTATTATATCAAGGGACTATTGGGGAAGAGCTTTTCTTCAAGAAATTTTCAGTACTGTTTTGTCTCAGGGCAAAAAACCGATATTTTGCTTTCTAACATAATTATTAATTTATTGTGAATCCTAATATGAAAAATACTCCAAGTTGATTTTTTCTAGTAAACCAAAGCTGATTTTTTTTGTGGCCTATGTTTCTTTTATCATCTCCCACGTTACAATCAGAGCCTCAATACTAGAAAGTAGAAACTGTCAATATAATTAGACGAGGCTTAAAGTACTTGGGAAAACTTATGTGTGTGTGTTTTAATCAGGGGCATAATCACAGATTTTATTGAGCAAAACTAAGTCTAAAATCCGAAATTTTATCTAAAATCAGATTTTAAAATGGAAAGACCTCAATGGAACCCACCTCAGAAATTTTAACTAGGCCTCATTCTCCACAACCCAGCTGCAAGTCATTGTTTTACATAACGTTTAGAGTGTGGCCCTTGAAAACAAGGACATGAAGAATGCTGGACTGATTTGTTGTTTCAAAGGTGTTTAGATGGAGAGGAAAATACCAAATAGCTTCATCTTCCAAGGGGCCAAGGCTGAATGACACTTTTGACCACAAAAAGGGCAAATTTAGGTTTTAAATATTCTAGAACAGCCACATGCAATCACAAGCAGATGGAATGTGTGACCGTGTCCTAATGGTAGGGGTAGATGCACCCATATGCAATCACAACAGTAGGAAGTTTTAGTCCATTTCCTAAAAGCTAGGAATAGTTTAAAAGGATTTGTCCTTTAAAAAAGGGAAATTTTGTATTTTGGGCCCGAACTTTAAAACACGACAATTCAGTATTTGAACTTTTAAAACGTGACAATTTAGTACTTATTTGTTAATCAGCTGTTAAATGGCGTTTGAAAAGACATAAATGTTCTTCAAGTGTCATCTAATTTTCTTTATTGATCACTCAAACGTTGACAAAAATTGAACAGTCTCAAATCCTTGCCTCTTCTGTTTTAAAAAGTCGGGGCCACGTCTCAATGGACATTCTGTTGACCCCAACTTTCTTGAACAGAAGAGACAAGGATTTGGAACTGTTCATTTTTTGTCAACGTTTAATTGATTTATAAAGAAAATTAGATGACACTTAAAGGATAATTATAAAGAAAATTGAAATCATAGGCCTTAAACCAGGCTCGATTCAACCTGGACCTGATCAGACCAGGCCCATGACTAGACTACAGACTAGAGCCATTAACATAAGTGCTAAGTCCAGCCCGGCCTGACCGATCCATGATCACTGGCAGGCATCCCATTCACGTACGTAATTTTAATGGTATCATAATCTAATAAAAAAAGTTTTTTAAAAAAAAAAAAGACAAAAAACCATTTTGAACTTAACTGCAACTGAATGACTAGTATCCATAGAGGGATAGGTCTGACTAAAGATAAGCACTGGTTGCTACTTGATTGTGGACAATTTTATTTCTTGATTTCTTTTCTTGACGAGGGCCATAGTTTGGAGGATTTGGGACTGTATTTTCGGGATTTTCGTAATTAGTATTCTCCCCACATGTTTGCCTGTTTGGAATTGATTGGCTAATTGTGTGATGAGGAATACAGCAAATGCATGGCTTTAAGGTGAAATGATTGGCTTCTATGGGAATGGTTTGCCTGGTTATGTTTTCCATTTTCTATAAAATGAGAACTCAATTTATGCTTTGCATAGAATATGTATGAAATATGTATATGGCCTTGTATTCTATTTTGAATGGAATGAGAGATCCAACGTTCCTGGTCATGGTTTTTAAAAACGAACTGGTTAGGGGTTCGGTTATCGGTTCGAACAGTTCGATCATTCGATTTGAACAACTGGCCCGTTCTAATAAAAAATAAAAAATTTTAAAAAAATTAAAAAAATTAGAAAATGGTCAAAACCATTTGAAAGGTTAACTGGCCGGTTCAGCGGTTTGTTGACCAAAATCAACGGTTTTGGGAGAAAACGAAACCGGTCAGGTGACCGGTTCCCGATTTTTCCGGTTCAATCGTCCGGTCTGGTCCGATTTTGAAAACCATGTTCCTGGTTTTAGTATTTTGAGTGTCTGAATATTCCTTTTGTAAGAGCTTATTGCTTTGTCTTTTAGTAAATAAGATTTTTAAGAGATTGGGGGCTCGTTAATGGCTGAAGCTGAAGTTGGGTAGACTATAATAAGCTTGAAGATTTTCTTATTAATTATTTTATATATTTCTAATTTACTTGCCAAGAAAATACAAATTTATAAAATTAAACTTTTTTAAGTGTATTTATAAGCTTTAAGTGTATCGCCCATTTGCCCTTGCATTGTAGGGAGTTCACATTTGCTGCGACCAAAGTTGCTGCAACCTACGGCGACAACCAATGAAAATGGAACACGCCAATCCAAATTTCTGCAATTCAAAGTTAACGGTAACCTGCACTATGTGTTAGAAAAGTTAAAACAAGTAAATTTTCTTTTTGGGTTCCATCTATAACATTACTCTACCCCCTCGTCTATTTCTCTCTGCTAACCGCCTAACCCGAGAGGCAAATATACGACTCCAACCCTATCCCATTCACTTCACTCCAGTCCGGCGGCCACAATAATAACAGACTGTAGACGATGGCCACAGTCACTCTTTACTCCAGTCTACGAAGAAGAGATCCTCCAAGGTCCAACTAGTTTGGATACCTCTGCTTTTAACATCAGAGGATTCCCGTATAAAAACCCTATCTCCCCAACTTTAGAAGCCCTAGTTCTATGGTTCTAAAATCAAATTCTGGACTGTCTTATTTCCACTCCAAATTAAGAGTCTATGGTTCTAAGATTTCAAAGAAATATAATAAGGATTCCCAGAAAACATAGACTTAGAGAAAAGAGCTTTGTTCTTCTCTAGAATATGTCAAATACTGATTGAAGATGATGAAATTATTTCTTTCTTCCTTTGGATAAATAAAATTGGGGTTTTCATTTGTCAATACTGATCAAGCACTAAATGTAACGTGTAGTTTTGAGATCAGAGCGTAATGTTATTTGCTCCAACAATACGTTCTTAAAAGGCGTTTTATTTCTATTAGTGTAGTGTAGAGATAATCATCCAAATTCATATGGTATTTTGATTTGTCAAAACATTTTTGGACCCTTTACCATGGGTACTACCGTACTATAATAGAAATTGCCCTTCCCAGGCCTTCCAAACTATTCGCCCTTTCAAACACAAATTTTTCTTACAGTACGTGGTTGGATTGTCTTCTCAAACAAACACAAGTTTGATTTTCCTGAACGTTACAGCTCTTTATGCTCACACCCAACATATCAACACACTGTTATGGGAGCATGTTAGGCTGCCGATCATCTGCCGACCAATAAAGTTGTATTTGATACCATTGCTGCTTTTATTTGTAATATTTTAGGTTGGTCAACATAATTTTTTTTGTGAAATTGTCTTATTACATTACAAATATGTAATAGGCATTGGATTGAGTGTTGGCATTTATAGTAGAAACATCAGGTTTGAGATTTCCTGAAAAAACAACACTGATACCAAATATTGTATTGATAATTCAAAGCATTTGTGGTAAAAAAAAAATAATCTTATAAAATTTGTATTTACCAACCTAAAACTTTGCAAGTAAAAGTGACAATAATTCCAAACACAACCTAAGATGGGGTTTTAAATTTATTGATTGTTTTTTAACTGTTGTAATTAAAAATAACTTCCTATATTAGTGTTTTATTGTTGGGTTCGATCATGATATAGAAAGACATGATACCAGAAAAACTTACATCCAATTAACCGGTATTATAAAAGAGGTGATCAATCGGGTGGTTTTCTTTTTTTTTTTATAAAAGTCTAGTGGTATTCAACACAATTCGCAAGGGTGCTTTAATTGATTAAAACTCTTATAGTATCATGTCTTTTCGGTATTATATCATGGATTTTTCCTTTACAGTTTTAGTATAAATGAGCAAAAATCATGTTTGTTGTTGACTTTGAGTTGAGGTCCATTTATGCAAAAAGAGGAAAGGAAAAGAAAAAAAAACGCCATGGCACATTTATTTAAAAAAAAAAAAAACAAAATGCTTTTCTAAATTTAATTTCTATTATCTTTTAGGTGAATTTCTTATAGATGTGGCACATTTACGCTTTTTTATGTTGTTTATTGATGCATTTGTGGTTCCTCACGCACCCTATCTATAGGGGTGTCAATCGATCGATTTTGGATTGGTCCAATCCAAACCTTATCAAATCGGATTTGGACGGTCCATTATAATTATTGTATTGGGCCAATCTAAAATAAATTGGTCCATATTCTTATTGGTCTAAATTAGACCTAAATCAAATTTCTAATAATCTGATCATGAGGCCAAACCCTTGTCCAATTTGAAACTGATAAAAACTAAAGTCAACATAAAATCACTTTTATGAAAGTACTTTTATGAAAGTACTTTTATGAAAACACTTTTACAAAAGCACTTTTATAAAAGTAATTTTATGAAAAGAACTTTTACGAAAGCACTTTTACAAAAATACTTTTATAAAAGCACTTCTATAGAAGTATTTTATAAAATTACTTTTACAAAAGCACTTTTACAAAGTACTTTCATAAAAACACTTTTATCAAAGTACTTTTATTAAAGTACTTCTATGAAAGTACTTTCATAAAAGTGCTTTTTCAATGCCAGAAGGGTATTTTTATAATTTTCATATTTTCTTCATTTTAATATATTTTTTGTAATTTTTTATATGTTTTCTTTTTATATAAATTTGTATATTTCATTAAGTTTGGATTGGATCCAATCCAGTCCATTTACATTTAATGGATTGGATTGGATTTGGTTTGTATTGCATTTAGACTGAATTGGGTCCAGTCCATTTATAAGTGGACTCACATCGGATTGGATTGGGTTGGACCAAATCCAGTCCAATTGACACATCTACCTATCGTAGCGAAACCCATCTCCCCGGGTTAACTTTGACTGTTGGAGCCCAACAGCATAGAATGTTGAGACAGTTTCTGGGCTGGGCATGTTCTGGGCAGTTCACCTATTCATGCCCATGCTCTGGTATTTAATTAAAATAAATTAAGATGTAATAACTAATTTACCCATTCTCATGGTAATGTGACATTTCCAGAAACTGTCTCAACAGCCTATGCTATTAACCCCCAACAGCTAAAGTTTTTCCCATCTCCCACCTCTCCCCTCTTGAATTACATATGCCACGTGGCAAGCATACTGGTGGGAGGGAGGGTGTACTACTCTGCTGCTTCAATTAGGTAGATGGTTGATTATGCGGGCCCTCCAAATAGGAAGGCGTATCCATATATGAGATGCATTTCAGATTTTGTTTCACAGGGCTTCTTGTACCTCGTCCAAAATAAAACTATAAAAGGTCCTTGTATGGATTGATTAATCGAGTTCCAAAATATATAAATAGATTGATTTATGGCATTGTGCAGTATGGTGGTAGGCATCCACGTGATCATGTGAATTTCAATCGCTGTTCATTCACGGACTCAGCAGCTGCTTAAGATTTACCATCACCCACCTAACAGTCAAGAGTGACCATGCGCCCATCCCTATTACTGTATTCTCTCTGCAATCTTGTTTCCCTTTTTCCCTTTCTTTCTCTATGGCCGAATTCACTCCTCTCTTTCTCTCTCTATCTGTCTGTCAGTTAAAGGCCACATGGGAAAGCATCATTCCTTGCGAATGGTGTGGAAACCCAAGGTTCTGTGATGCCTGAATTCTACTGATTCTGTGACTTGAAGTCCCTTCAGCAATCCCAATTAACCAGAGGAGGTTGATGTGGATGGATAGGTCTCAATTGTTGATTATAGTGGGTTAGAGGATTTTCAATTTTGGGTGTACAACAAAGCGCTAGGATTTGATAAGAGGCTGTCCTCGTGTGTACTTCCGTTCAGTTTTTCATGTTCTCTCTCCTTTTTTTTTTTCGAAATGATTTTAAGGTCCATTTTTGGAATTATAATCAGAATCAAAATGGTTTATTTCCATAATCTGTTTAATTTAAACAGTAACGAGAATGAAAATTGGAATCAATAGGAATAAGATTTTATTCCTAAGGGAGGGGTAAGAAATGGCCATTCCCTTAAATGGAGGATTGCCATTCCACCAGGAATGAGAATGAGATTTCTATTTCGTCCAATCAAACAATTAGAGTCAAAATAACCCATTCCTATTCCAATTCTAAACTCCTATTCCTACAAACCAAACAGGGCCTTATCTTTACAAAATGTAGCAGTGGGATGGATATCTTTTCATCTTGGGCCACTAGATGCATGACCTAAGGAGAAAAAGTTAGCTTTCCTAAGTGCTCTATAATTCTCAGCTCATGCAATATCTAAATTTAGGGTTTGGAGCCTTAGGGTCTGTAGAAATAGAATAGCTTGTGGCCCCCATAAGCTGTAACATATCCGTATGTTCCCTTGTCCACCATTACTGGAGTTGAGGCCCCCACGCCACGNCCTCTTCCTCCTTTTTTTTTAGAAATAAAATCTCCATTATGTGAGTATTCCTCATCCTCATAATAATAACACCACCACAATTTAGTATTCCTCAAATTCACATCCCCACAAACGTCTCACAGCATATATGGGGAATATCTTCCGATGATAAATACAGAAGTGGAGCATTCGTGGGGCACAGATGGGAACTCTCCCTTTTCCGTTGTTCTGAAGGCAGGAATTATTGTACGGAACCTTTTAATAACATAAACTCCTTTGGATTTCATAAACATAATTGATAGATGCTCCTTCATGCTTTGAGTCCTAGGATTTCCGGATCTCCGGCTACCTCTTTTTCCTTGTTACTTCTAATGTTCTCATACACATGCATAAATACAATGAGATAATGAAAAAAGAAAATCATTCTTTTAAGATAACAGAAATGGACTTCCCATTAAACTACAAAGCCAACATTTCTCTTGCAAAAGCACTTGCCCATACCAAATTATTTACTCCAATTTAACAAAAACATTTTTTGGAGTTTATTTATAAATTATAATGGCTCTCTGCTTCTCTAGGCTTATATTTATTGAGAATGTATCATTCCTCCAAGTGGTCCAGTTGACGTCCTCCTCCATTCCGGAATGACAAATCTAATTGGTATCTTTTCTTCCCCTTTTCCTTCCCAGTATTTGCTTCAGAGGTGACATTGATTTTTGCCCTTTATTTGCACCTCGAGAAATGGAACTAGTGGATAATTGATTTGGTTGAATCAATTATATTCCATGCACTCAAATCATAATCAGTCAATTTGCTTTTCTAGTTTAAATGTTCTACCATTTGACAATGGAAGCAACAGTGAGCAGTTGAGAACTTTGTATTATTCTCGTTCCAAAGCTTTTAAGTAAGGGTTCGTTTTGATCGTGGTCAGAATTGGAATAAAAATTGGAATGGTCTATTTTTATATCCTATTTGATTAAAATAGGAACCAGAATTGAAATTGGAATCAGTTGGAATAGAATCTCATTTTTAAGGAAGGGTGAGGGAATAACCATTCCCTTAAATGTGAAAATGCCATTCCACCAAAAATAGAAATGAAATTTTGATTCGTCCGATCAAATAGTTAAAATCAAAATAACTAATTCTAAACCCTTATTCCCATGAATCAAACGGGCCATAAGTTATATTCTTTGTAGGTGAAATAAGAGAACATACGCAGAATGCATTTGAAATAACATGCAATATCCGGATGGAATAGAATTTCACCCAAATTCTACCATTTCCCAAGAAAATACAAGTTCAAACTTGTAAGGTTGAAAGCATCAATGTGCTCCATATTGAAAAAATATCAATATTGAGCCACTAAAAGCTTTGAAACTCACAGTTTTATAAACTAACCATTATTTCATACCTACTGCTACTATTTAAATTTGACATAAGTTCTGACTCCTAATATTTTGCATATCCCAAGGTTAATACAAAATGTAAAAAGTCTAGAAACAAATTTCAAGTATGACAAGGAGAAGAAATTGAATAACTATGCTTGGCCATCACATGAGCTACGTACATTAGTCCTAGACCAAGTACGTATATGCCACTGAACACCGAGGGATATATCGATTAGGCACAATATAAGTAAGCATGTTAAATGAATACTGTGTTTATCATATCCGAACCGGATCCAATCAGCATCGCACAATCAGCAAAAATTGTGATAATACGCCATGTAGAAATGTAGCTTTCCTCCAATAGGGAATTGATAATATTAAGAGTCTCCCGCAAGAATTACATCCAAAAGGCTTAGACCTAGTCAGTACCTCTATTTCTTCGACTGAAACCTAAGATAATCTTTTTACCTGACTTGCTACAAAACTACCTTCATTTGTAGTCTCTGATAATCACACCCATTCCAGAGTAAAAGGTGTATAGAGCCATCAACATTTATCTTATATGAGGGGTGACATGATTTCACCCATCCCACCACCTGAACCCCTATAACCACAGAATTAGAATCACCAGCAATTTGTCTCTTTCTATCTATCAACTCCATGAACTCCACAATGTAATTCATTGTGCAGAAAATTCATGAGAAAATTCACAAGAAGAGGAAATGGAACGACTGACAGTTTTTTTCCCAGTGCTTGTCTTGGGCCTGTGGATTCCACAGTCAACGGCAGTCTGGGCCCATCAATAATTCTCGCTTTCAGATTTTGGAACCTTTGTATATATGGGTCTTATCCAAGAGATTTGGCTTGATTTGGAACTTAAAGAAAAAGAAAAAAAAAACCATTAATAAGTGCAGGTAAAAATGTTCTTAACTGGGTTGGGCGAAGGTTCCATTGGATATAAGAGACAATCCAATTAATTAGGCGGGACTCGACCAATGGTAGCTGCCCATGCTTTGACCTGAGCCATAACTCTACTTCATATTACAGTGTAGAGCAGTGCTGCAATGAAGAGTACGCCCTGAGAGGCTGAGATATGACAAACTCTGTTTAGTGTAACCATGGGTCCATGTGCGGTGAAGTTTAAGACCTACCTATATTGGGTTCTGAATTTAGCCATGTCTCACACACCAAAGCTCAGCATGAATGGGTGATGGCAACTGTTATATGTTTTCACCTTCTGACCTTGCTCTGATTTTTCGGTAGGTGATTGGTTAGATGAGTTTTATGCAACAACAGGCCCCAAGAAGTAATTAGGAAAGGTAAATTAAGGTGATAGTGTTATTTGATTCTTAGTTTTTAATAGTAAGTTAAATGATCAGAGATCAATGTAAATAGCTTTTCTTAGTGTTATGATCCTCTCATCACATGTAAAATGGTAGGGTTGTCCTAATAGGAGGGAATCAAGAAAAAGTAGTCCTAGCAAACAGTAGGGCTCGGTTTGTTGGTACTCAAATTGTATGGCAGTATAAAATATAAATGAATGCAAATTTTATCTTATTTTCATTTTATATTTTGTTTTGTTTTGTTTGTTTAGAAGAGTAAAATAATGTGATCCCACTTTATATGAGAGAAAAAAAAATGAATGAAGGTACAGAAAAAAAGTGGTGCAAATTTTGTATCATTTTCTAAGATGTAAAGTCTACATGGCCAATAAATGCAAATTAGAAAAAGAAAAGTGCAAATAGTGCATCAGATAATAGTGCAAATCAATGTTTTAAAAATCAATTCAGAACTGAAACTGCTTTCCACTGGTTTCTAGGTTAGTGGTTTGACTGTCTAATTCAAATGCATAGCCTGTTCCAAATTAAAAAAAAAATTAAAAAATAATTCAAATAAAAAACAGTACCATTGTCTGAGTCAAATTGGTAAATGGTTCAACCACCTGAGTCAGTAGGTCGCTGACCAAGTCAATGATTTTTGGCCATAGAACGGATTAAGGGTGAAATGAAACTGATTGTCTAAACGTTTTTGGGCCAATGGTTTGACCATCCAGATCAACAAGAGTTTGAAAACACTGACACATATAGGATGCAATGTCCACTTTTAGCAAATTAAGAGAGAAATACAAAATATATTGACCTGAGTATGTCCAACCGTCCAAGTAAAAGAATGAAAGAAACTTAAAATGATAGCAAATTAAAAAGCCTAAATAAAAAAACTTACAAATTTTATTTTTGCAATTAGAAAAATAATAGTTTAATCAATGTTTTGCTAATAATGGGTAGGACTATAATTGCACAACCGAAACAAACATTAGGCTAAATGCTGAAAAGTCATTGTAAACAATATCTCTTGGTGGCTTGCTCCTTCCAAGGACAAATCCATCAGCTAAAACAAGGAAAAAGAGAAAGAAAGAAATTGTATAAAGGACAAAGTTGAAATCCATTTGATTTAAGATCAAACAGTTTGATTGATAGTTGTGTGTTAGGGCTATGAGTAGGTGAGAACCGGGAGATCACCCTGAAAGTATATGAACCCAATTGATCAATTTATAATGAATTTCAAGAGATAAAGACAAATCTTGATTATGATTATCTTGCAAAATTGATTGCATGATCCAAAATATTTGTCTTAACATCTTGTCCTTTACTAGTTTTTCTTTTAGTTTATTTGAAGATCATACTCACCATTGTTAGACTTGTCTCAGACAGGTTGGACCTTTGGTCCGGCAACCAGCAAACGGGTTGGGTTCAGTACCAAGTTCATGTCAGCCCAAACTTGACCCGACCCAATTAAAATAGAGAGGGTAGAGGGATTATCCGAACCCTACCCAATCTATGTATGAACATTCCAACGCTGCAGCCGCTATGGCAACAATCCAAACCACAACAACCCGAATCAAGTTCGACCTGACCCAACCAGATAGAGTCGGGTCAGGAGTGATATTACTATTTCACCCGCTCCACTGACATTGGGGTGTGTGTGTGTTTTATCTATATATTTTTTTTATTTTATTTAGATGAACGATCAAACCGGTCAGATAAGTGAACCCGTGACCCAGTGGTTAAATTAATTTTATTGGTTCCTTAGATGAATAATAGGGATTATACCGGAAAGGGGATAGTTATTCATTAAATAATTTATATTTGGATTTAACAATGTGAGATGTCCAAGATTTGGGGACAAGTGATTGAAAAAAGCAACGTATCTCCTTTGATAGTTTTCACATTCATTCATGTAAGAATTAAGATTAGATAATTTGTTAAAATAAGGTAAATTTGGGAGAAGATTAGGACAACATTTTCATTGTTTACGAGGATTTATTTATTTAACCACATCTTAATTTCTTAATTATTTAATAAAGACAGTTATGCTTAGGACATCCTGATCCCATTACTTTACTATTTTTTATCTCGGATATTAAACCAGCTGTTTTCGTTTTAATCTTATGATATTATATTATTGCGTATAAAGTATATACCATAGCAGCTTTCCAAATCTACGGGTATATACGAATTGATTATCAATCTGTTTATTAATGGCCTCATGGCCCACCTTCGAGATTGGTCATCTCTTCTGCATGCATGCCTGAAGCCCGATGGGATAGAGAATTAGAGATGGGGGCATTGTCTCTTTAAAACGAGAGATTCTCCACTGAATCAGAACCCACTCCCCTGTTAGGCTGTTACTATGTTTTGAAGCCGCAAGATGATTCTATTCAAATTTGACTACAGTTTTAACACCGTGAATTAGGAATCGTAGATGATACAATATAAAACGTCTCTTGCTAGAGCAGGCATTGGATACTTCTCTTTAAGCTAACAGATAGGACCCACAGAATATCATCATCACATGCAAACATTTGATCACCTCGCGACATCACATGCATGTGAGATGACACTTCACTTCTCTGCGTTTTAATTTAAACCCCACACCAGCAGTCCTATCGGACCTCTAACTCTAAGCTTCACCACTGTAAACACTGAAAGATGTTCTCTTCATTGATTTCTTCTTCTCGTCCATCATCCCTTCTCTCAGCCCTCACTGTTTTTGTTCTTCTTCTCTGTGTCGGTTCTGTTTCATCGTTCACTAAGATTGGCCAGGGATACCATCTCATCTCCATTGAAGAGTACCCTAATGGAGGAGGCCTTCTGGGTCATTTGCAAGTGAAGAAAAAGACCACCACATATGGTCCTGATATTCCTCAGTTGCTGCTCTTTGTCAAGTACATTCTCCTCCCTTTTAGTGATTCACCCTGTTTCATTTTGTGGATATCTTGTATCAATCTCTTTTGACAGATCATTACCGAAAATGCTTCTGATGTTTGGTTTTCTAGGCATGAAACACAGGATCGCTTAAGGGTTCACATAACTGATGCAGAGAAGCAAAGATGGGAGGTTCCATACAACTTACTACCAAGACAACAGCCGCCTCCATTGAAGAAAACTCTTGGGGAGTCTACAAAACTTCCTTTTACTGCTTCTGAGTACTCAGGCAATGAGCTTATCTTCAGCTATACTACAGACCCGTTTGGGTTTGCAGTGAAAAGGAAATCAAATGGGCAAGTCCTATTCAACTCAAGTGCTGATGAATCAGACCCATATGGAAATTTGGTGTTCAAAGATCAATATCTTGAAATCTCAACCAAATTGCCTAAAGATGCTTCACTGTACGGGCTTGGAGAAAACACCCAACCAAAGGGGATTAAGATACAGCCCAACGATCCTTACACTCTGTATACCACAGATATCTCTGCAATTAATCTCAATATGGATTTATATGGGTCTCATCCAGTTTACATGGATCTGAGGAATGCTGGTGGAGAGGCTTCAGCACATGCAGTTTTGTTGCTGAACAGTAATGGAATGGATGTGTTTTACAGGGGGAACTCCCTGACTTACAAGATCATTGGGGGTGTGTTGGATTTCTATTTTTTCGCAGGTCCAACTCCTCTATCTGTTGTTGATCAGTATACAGCCTTTGTGGGTCGTCCTGCTCCCATGCCTTACTGGGCTCTCGGTATGTTTTGCTATCTAAAATTTATTGTGATTCGCCTTCTTATTTTTATTACCTTAGGTTTTTCAGTTGTCTTAAATATATAAATTGAATGCCAGCTCTGGTTCATTCTTTAGACACATGGATATAATGCAAATTGTGTTTAGATGTGTAATTACTGCTTTATGTCGAGAGGACAGCAGATCATACAATTTGCCATTAAAAATGGCTAATGGCCTAATTAGTCTTGAAGTTCTAAAATCAGGATAATTTGATTGCTCTCCATTTTGGACACAGTAGATGATTAATAATGCTGCTTCTTATTGGAATTAAAAGAGATTAGTTTAATGAAATATTGACTGGTGGTGAATGGTTATCATATTTTTACCTACATTGCCTGCTTTTTTGATGATCACATGGTCTGTTGAATTGGACCTAGTTCTTTTAACACTCTGTAGTTGGTATTTTTTTTATAAGCTTAGTTCATGTTTTACTGAGTAACCCTCTCTTGAATTTGCATTTTACTTGACTAATAGTAATATGCTTCTTAACTTGACTTGATCGTAAATATAGACAAAAGAGAGAATTTTAGGCCTTCCCTTAACCCTTCCCATGATTTGATTGTCTGTTTTCTTTTTCTTTTTCTTTTTTTTTATGCTTTGATTGTCTGTTAGAAAGCAAAGAATCTCAGCCTTTTAGCTAGCTAGCTTTACAAAAAGCTACAAATTAATTTTCATGTTTGTCCTGCTAAGGGCAAGCCCTTTCCCTATAAGACGTGAGGAATCAACCGACACAGTTTCCTTATTTTCCCAGGAGAAAGGCCGGGCTGTTGAAAAAATTAAATAAGAAAACAAGAAAATTAAATTGATGTTGGGTCGTGTTGGAACCATCCTACTCCGACCCCACCTCCCGCGTCGGTTCAATAAGTTACACATTGAAGACAAAACCTTCTTTTTACTGTTACTAATGAGGAGAAAAAGATTTTTCCTTTTTCACTGAGGAAGCCCACCATGGGCATCAGATCGAGGATCACCCAGTACTTAATTAAGAGGGGTTGGGGCTTCATCCCTATACTGTTAATTAGATAGGGTTTTGACATAAACATAATAGAGTGCAGTTGATGTTTTAATTTCTTGATTCAAAGCCTTCTCACCTCTGATAGTTTGTCCTTGGAAGTCTGGACTATGAGACATCCAGTCATCATTTAATTCTTCTGCTTGGTTCAAAACAATATTTTATAATGCTCACCCTCCTCTAAAGTCTAAACTGATGAGTTTATATGTATAGCAATCAGAAATTTACAACACTGACTTAGGTTAATGTGAAATTTACAGGTTTCCACCAATGCAGATGGGGGTACCATAATGTGTCCGCAGTTGAAGCTGTGGTTGAGAACTACAGGAAGGCCCAGATCCCGCTGGATGTGATGTGGACTGACGACGACCACATGGATGCGGCCAAGGACTTCACCCTTGACCCCATCAACTTCCCTCGTTCAAAGCTTTCGGCATTGGTGGAAAAACTACATTCCAGAGGGATGAAATACATTGTCCTCATCGACCCTGGGATTGCTGTGAATTCCTCTTATGGAGTTTACCAACGTGGCATGGCCAATGATGTGTTCATAAAGTATGAAGGAGAGCCGTACCTGGCTCAAGTCTGGCCGGGGCCAGTCTACTTCCCAGACTACCTTAATCCCAAAACTGCAAGCTGGTGGAGCGACGAGATCCGGAGGTTCCGTGAACTTGTACCTGTTGATGGCTTATGGATTGATATGAATGAAGCTTCCAACTTCTGCACCGGTAAATGCAGAATCCCAAAGAACAGACCGTGTCCTGGCAACCCTGGGTGGCTCTGTTGCTTGGACTGTGAGGTGATAAATAAGACTAGATGGGATGATCCACCTTACAAGATAAACGCTTCAGGGGCGCTAGCCCCGATAGGAAACAAAACAATTGCTACAAGTGCTGTTCATTACAATGGGGTGTTGGAGTACGATGCCCACAGCCTGTATGGTTTCTCTCAAGCCGTTRCAACCCACAAGGCGCTTCAACAGCTCATTGGCAAGCGCCCATTCGTGCTATCACGCTCCACCTTTGTTGGGTCAGGATCGTATGCTGCACATTGGACTGGTGACAACAAGGGCAAATGGGCGGACCTCAAGTATTCCATATCAACTATTCTCAATTTTGGCATATTTGGGATACCTATGGTGGGTTCTGATATTTGTGGGTTCTACCCAGCGCCCACAGAAGAGCTCTGCAATCGCTGGATTGAGCTTGGGGCATTCTACCCTTTCTCCAGGGATCACGCAAACTACTATTCCCCTAGCCAGGAGCTCTATGTATGGAAGTCGGTTGCACAGTCGGCTCGAAATGCTCTGGGCATGCGGTATAAGCTCCTCCCTTACTTGTACACCTTGAACTATGAAGCTCACACTACTGGCGCCCCAATGGCCAGGCCGCTGTTCTTCACGTTCCCCAATTTCACTAAGTCCTACGGCTTGAGCACACAGTTCCTGCTGGGCAGCAGCGTCATGGTCTCCCCGGTCTTGAGGAAGGGGACATCAAAAGTCAAGGTACTGTTTGCTCCAGGAACTTGGTACAGCTTATTCGATATGAAGCAGACTATTATCTCCAAACGAGGACACTTCCTCACGCTTGATGCGCCATTGCATGTCATCAATGTCCATGTGTATCAGAACGCTATCATCCCCATGCAACGGGGAGGTATGACATCCAAAGAAGCGAGGATGACGCCATTCAGCCTTGTGGTGACATTCCCGGCAGGAGCTGCCGAGGGACTGGCTAAAGGAAAGCTTTTCCTTGATGATGACGAGCTTCCAGAGATGAAGCTTGGAAATGGGTACTCTACTTACATAGATTTGTATGCCACTGTTAGCCAGAAAACGGTGAAGGTGTGGTCGGAAGTTCAAGAGGGTAAGTTTGCCTTGGAGAATGGATGGATTATCGAGAAGGTAACAGTATTGGGATTGGGTGGAATAGGACAGGATCTGTTTATTGAGGTCGATGGAGAACCAATTTCAAGCCTTTCAAACGTTGAGTTTAGTGCTTCGGAACACAACTACTTGGAGAAGCTAGAAGATGGGGGAGATAAAGAGAAGACGGTGATGGTTGAGGTTCAAGGATTAGAATTGCCTGTTGGGAAGAACTTTGCTATGTCCTGGAAAATTGGGGTCAAAGGATGAGGTTGAATGCATGGAGATTTATCTCTCAATGCCCGCCCTTATTTTCCCAATTTCAGGTTCTCTTTCGGTTTCTTTTTTCCTTTCTTACAATTGTTGTTGGGTTACCCATTGTTAAGGGTGAACAGACAAACTACTCATCTCTTGCCTTGCAAGCAAACTAAGACTACTCTAAAGACTTATATATGGACCCTTCCTACTTCCTAGTTCCTTTCTTTTCAAAGTTCCCCCAACTTGGGTTGAACTTTGAAGAATCAAAATTAATTGTGAAATCTGCAAGTCATAAGGCCGTATTGGCAGTTCAATGGTCCAATTTCGGCTTGCTTTCTTTTTGATTAATCTTTGTTTCTCCTATTAAAATAATTAGAGGGTGAGCTTTTGGCCCAACGTTGGATTGTTCCATCTCAGCTTGGATAATCAGTGTTCAAATTTTGAAAACAGTGTGCAGGGGTGAAGGTTCATCCGTTCATGCATGTCCCTCCCCCAACCCCACGTTGACAGGAGCCTCGTGCACTGGCTTCCCTTTTCTCCTTTAAAATTAATGAGACAATTTTGCATCAGCCTGCTTGCAAATTATACACTGAAAACACATGAATGCAAATCTGAACAAGATGCAAATTTTTGCAACCAATTTGGATAGCTCAATGGAGATTATGTTGAAACAAACGCACCTTCAAGAGAATAACAGTCGTATTTTGGTAATGGAATTTGAGCAAGAAACCTCTAGCTTATAGATTTCAACTTTGTTTCATACATTATTTTTGTATTTACGTGGTTGTTCATATTTCAAATTTGTTTTATAACAAATAAAAAGAACTCACAGAAATCGTTTAGGCTGTGTTTGGTTTTTTTTAAAAAAAAAAAAGAGTAGGGAATGGTAGGAAACCTTTATAAACCATGTACAGTCTTCCCTACCATTTTTTAAACCAAACACAGCCTTAAATCATAGTTCCCTAAGCGGAAAATTTGAATGTTTACCTTTTGAAACCAGCTTTTTTTTTCTGTATATGGTACTTATTACTTACCAAAGGAAAACTAGAGCTAAGATGTCCATGAATGGCTTAAAGAAAAAGGCAAAGTTGAACAAAAAATGAAACCTGCAAAACTGCCCGTTACACCCCCTGTGGTGGATGTGGAGGGGTTGGGCCACACAGACTACCCAACCCATTTTCTATTGATGGACCTGACCCAAAGGCCCTCACAAATTGTTTCTACATCTCTACCTACAGCACATCACCCTAGTATATCAGGAACACATCCCGGAGATATTCCCAATGCATTGATGTAATGTCCTGTTGGTAGAATGTGAAAACAACTTGTGAACAGCAGATCTGAGCCCGTTATATTGTTGGGTTTTCTCATATTGAGCTTAGGGCGTAGGGTATTTTTTTAAAGAGGTTGTTCAAATCTTGTACACTCATTATCATATTTTTAATAGATCTATGTTTTTCCACCCCCTGTGAGCGTAGGCAAAGGCCCAACCACATAAGTCTATGTATGCTCTGTTTTTTCTTTCTTCTCTTGTTTTTCATATCTTTGTTTTACTTCGTTATTTTGTACCACTATCTATTGTTATTGGTTTTGTGCAATACCTTCATTAGAAATTAGAAGGGCAATGAAGAAAGGGAAGTCACCCCACCATAAGCCTTTTGTAAAAGTCAATACGAAGATCAGCACTAGGGGTGCAACTTGGGAAGGCCCAATCCGAGCCTGAACTGATTAACCCAGAATTTTATACGGGTTGGGTTTGAATTTTTGGTCTTTGGGCTGGGTTTAGGCCCAAGAAGTCAATCATTTTAATTTTTTGGGCCGGGCTCGGGTCTAGCCCTTAGGTAGCCCAAATTCGACCAGAGCCCGGCCTAACTATATACATTTATACATACATATGTTTATATATGTAAATGTTGCATATATATATGTGTCTGTGTGTGTGTATGTATGTATGTATATATATATATATATATAAATACATTACATTTATATATTTATAATTTTAGAGTGGATTTATTGACCAACCCGAGCCCAATTCGAGTGCATTAAATTATAATACGGGCTAGGCTTGGGTTAAGAAAATCAGGCTTGACCGCAAATTCGGACCTTAAGCCCAAGTTTTAGGACCAGGCCTAGATTGACCATAACCCCGGCCAACCCGTCTGACTTGCACCCCTAATCATGACCTGTATAGATAAGAAAATGGAAGAAAGTGGGGAGGATGATGGTTTTGCTTTTAATGGAATTCCAACAGTTCCAGATTATTCCCAGGAGTTTGAAAGATCGTACAAGCTATGAATCACTAGCTACTTGAATTGGAGTCGTGAGTAGAAAAAAGAAATGAAATAGGGATAAGTAGACTGCACTCCACCTCAAAAATTTGAAATTACAACCCCCTCCTAGTCTACAAGTAGCCCCCCTATAAACCGCATCCTGTCCATGGATTTGGCATCGATCCATGATCAAATTCATCCCACCTATACAGTGTAGCTAAGATTTTTAGGGGTGGATTGAACAGTAAAAATCCCAAAAAATATTATGAAATTATTTATTAATGTTTTAATTATTTAGGGTCTCTTTGGAATCGGAATCGGAATGATCTATTTCCAGTCTGTATGGTTCAAACAAAAATTGAAATGAGATTTAAAATTAAATGAGATTTTATTCTCAAGAGAGAGAGAGAGAGGGAATGGTCATTCCCTCAAAATAGAGAATACCAATCCATCAGGAATGAGAATGGAATTCCAATTCTGTCTAATCAAACAGATGAAATCAGAAAGCCCAATTTTGATTTGGATTCCGGACTCCTATTCCCACGATCCAAATGTGCCCTTAATTTGCTCTTAAACTAGTTTGGATATTCTTACGGATGTCGATGGATCTTGAACTTGACCTGACCAACACAGCTTTATCATATCCCACTCCACTAATTCTCGTTTGGGAGGCCAGAGGGGCTTTTCAGAAGGAAATCACCCAGACAACCTACAAGGAATTGGTAAAAATTCAAAAAGCCCGAATTTGTTTGTTGTCTTTCAACCATAAAAAACAGTTTTAAATTGAAGTTTCTTTTAAGAAGTAGGATTAGCTGAACGCAATGGCTGTCCAGCGGACTGTTGAACTTGAGCCAATGATGGTGTTTCACTCTAGTAGTAAATTCATAGGCTGTCTCACTGTAAAAGGTGTAGGTTTCATGTATATTTATTACTGGTGTGGAACATTATTATTGATTCCACAGTCTACTTTAGCTAATCTTGCTCTTCTTTTAGGGCCAGTATGAGAGTGCTGAGGTGCAACATTCAGTTAGCCTTCTGCTTTGAGGTGCTCCAGATAAACTATCTAAAGAGACCGAATTGGATAGCCAAAAAAATAACGGATTGGCAGCGGAATTTTGCTCTCCAAAATTTTCACCTTGGGAAGTCAGAAGCCACTGCGTTTCATCCCTCTGAAATGGGCACTTAATTAGGAGTTAAAATGGATCAATCCGATCATGACCCAATCCGAATATATATTATTATTATTATTTATTTTTCTATAAAAAGACATGATATATATATATATGTATATATATATATGATAAGAATAGTTGAAATAATACTTATATTTTTTGTTTTTTTTTTATATAAACTGTTACTTTTTCCCCTTTAATAATTTGTTAAATTTTACAGAATTAAACAAAATCACATCATATTCGGAATATCTGGCATCCTTAATGGATTCAAATTCGAACTGACCTTTGTGAGCTCCGATTGGATCATTGATTGCTTCTCCAAAAGAGCTTGGTAAAAGCAGCTCCATGAAGGCATCGACCAAAAGGTGGTAAGGCAGTAAGGGCCCAAATTCGGTCTTCCCGTCTAGGTGCTAAAGGGACATAATCGGGAAATGTCCAGGCCCATCAATCAACCTTACCAGGTTCACGTCGCAGGGGGATGAATGATTTCAATTTTCAACGTAAGATGATAAGAACGTGAAAAACCTAGTGGCGACATACATTTTTCAAATTAAAATACAGATTAGGAAGATGTTTTCTTTTTCCTCTTCTTCCTCACACGACAACTTCAAAAACAGATGAGAATAAAAACATTCATGTCGCAGGAAACGCCCTTAAAAACCTAAAAATGCAATACATACCAACCGCTACACATCTCTTTTCTTTTTATTATTTTTGAAGTTGATCTTTAATCTCGGCTTATCTCTCGAAAATCAATTACATAGTATTATTAATCATGACTTCTCCCAATTTTAGTCTTTACAGGGCAAAAGTAATTGCTTAAACAATGTACACGAACAACATTTTCTACCATTTTTAGAACAAAAATCAGAACCAACAGACTTGAATCAATTATAATCCTAACAAGACTTACAAGTTATATGCAAAAGCTAGCGATGAATATTGCAAACTCGTGGACATATCCATGAAAACTGAATACATTAGTTCTTGAAGGATTTTCACTTGGAGAGGTATAGTCACTTTATCAAACAAATTAAGTGTATCCTTCGTAGTTGGTGTCCTTAGATATTGATTTTTGCAAATGAAACTGAGAGGTCCGATTAACTGTGATGAGAGAGAGAGAGAAAGCATTTGAATCCAGATTTTATCTTTACAAAATTGGTCCTCACATTGTCCTCATAACCTTTGGGAGTTTGGATCTCCACCTCACAGAATATGCCTAGCACCAACCTCACAGCATGTTTTGGCCATGCATCTAAAACATCTTCCTGTGAATTAAAATTTATAAGCGCGGATATGTTTCAGATACAGGCCAAAACGTACTGTGAGATCGGTGTGAAGCACCCTTTATGAGGAGCAAATCCAAATTCAACCCTAACAGCCATAAATTAAAAACATCTTCCCATAATGAAAACATACAAGAAGGGACAAAATAGCAGTCAATAGAGTGGGTGGGTGGAGTGGGGGAGAACACGGCTAGACTTACGCTGCACCTGTCCAAGTCACACTGAGGTCAAGTCCAACCTATTTAATAAATGGGCTTAGACATTGGCCTCTGAGTCTCTGACCCTAATATCAAATTACGATAAGGTTTAAAGGCAACGTCACTCTCTCTTGAAGGGCTCATGTCATTTACCAAAATAAATAAGGAAGAACACATGTCTAGACTTTGAGCTATGCCTGTATGCCACACTAAGGCTAAGTTTGGTTTGAAGGAAAAAGTGGGTAAAAGAAAAGAAAGATAAGAAAATTTATATAAGGTTTGTAAAGATTTTTCTAATTTTCCTTTCCTTTTCCTATTTTTTCCTTTAAAACAAACACAGCCTAAATGTAACATGGGCCTTGATCCAGCCCATTGGCTAATGGATCAATTCAAGCCTGTCTCTCGGCTTTGACTACTTCAATAAGACCTAACCAGGTAACTTTTTTTTTTGAACTCTATGTTAGGTTGGCCGTTAGCATGTCTAAGGGATTAGGTGTAATAAATGGTTTAGTCGTCAATTCAAACCATTGCTCCACCATTCATGTTTTAAATTATGAGAAATACAAAAAAAAAAAAAAAAAACAATGTTAGGAACAACAGAATGTGGGAAACCAAAGATATATAGGTTTAGGCTATGTTTGGTTTGAAGGAAAAGGTAGGAAAAGGAAGAAAAGAGTAGGAAAATTTATAAGGTTTGTAAAGATTTTCTTACCTTTCCCTACTTTTTCCTTCAAACCAAACACAACCTTAACAAGAAAATATTAAAAAAAAAAAAAAAAAAGTCTTTGTGACAGTGACACAAAAAACATTGCAATGTACATAAAAATAAAGCACCCTAGATTTGGAATGGAATTCCGTTTCAATGACTACCAATAATTATTTGGAGTTCTGCAAAGGCAGAAACCAAAGGTTAAATCGGGACCCACAGAACTGATCCCTTCAATTCTGAGTACAATTCGAATTACCCAGGTCAAATAAACCTCCTATGGATTCTAAATATTTCCATACCGTTTGGTCAAGTCCCTTACTGTATCATGTCTTTTCGGTAGTATAGATTTTTTTTCTTTAAATTTTATAAGCAACATGCATGTAAATAGCATTTCCATATGTATTATCAGTGTTTTGAACCTACCATTGAACTAGATGGTCGAACCATCCAAACTGTCACCCAGTCATGATTTTGGGTTCAGTTTGGCTAAAATCCGAGATTTGGTTAAATACTGACAAATTTGAGAAGTTGAACCATTGACCTTTTCAATCTGGTCACAAGGTCATAGATTGTATACACAATATATCTGCAAATTTCTAGAGGCCACAACATTGTGCTTAGATGTCTATTTGCCTAATTGGGGTGTTTTTTCTTATTTTGGTTAAATTTTCAAGCTTTATGTGTCCCAAGGCTCCAAAAAGTGTCTTGCCCCATTAATTTCGCCCAAAAAAAAGAAAAAACTTTTAGCCTCAAATTCAGTTTTTAGCATAGTTGCAGTGCAATTTTATTTGCATTAGTACAAATGCATAGTAGCGCAAACAAAAAAATAATGCAAATTCTTGTTTAATTATGTTTTGGGTTTTACTTTATCCTATTTTATGTCTTATTTTATTTTATTTGTATTGCAATCAAACAAAATAAGTTAAAGTTTGTTTGTTTGTTTATTTTACTTTATTTTACTTTATCCTATCCTTGGATTCTGGTTCTGGTCTCCTGTTCAACCCACAGAACCCTCGGAACTAGAAGATTCGGATCAGATGGTACTTCTTCAGCTCCACTGTCCTCTGTTTCTCTTTCTATTTCCCCCTCCTCCTCCTCCTCCTCCTCGATAGAAATAACTAAGGAATATCAATTCTTGAAGAGCGTCTACCCTTATTCCTACTACCAGACTGTAATTTCATATAGTAGCCCCAGCCCGAGCTCTCCCACTTCCTCCAGCAGATCGCGTCCTCTTGCTACCACTACAATTTCCCACCCTTCCATTATCGTTTGCAATGCCATGCATACTCTGATATACACGTTTGAAATAGAGGACTTCTTGGGTTTGAGTTCTCCTCGCAATACTGGAACCATTAATCACCTCTAAAACAAAATATGCTTTTTCTCTTTTCCTGCTAACCATTAGGTTACTAGGTTGTTGTTTTTTTGTTCATCGAGAAGCAGGTAACCATTGGGTGCATAGTTAGAATTTTGATGTGTGTGTGTGTTAAGGGGTGCCCTTTTCCATCAAGGCTTCTTTCTCGGAATCAATTCTAATCACTCATTCGCATGTACTCTTAGCACTGGAATTGTTTTATAATTCTTTTCTATAATCATATTACACTTAATAACTACAAACCATGAGAGCCCTGAGTTCATATTCTTGAAATTCAATTTCATTTCCTCCAAGATCCAAAAAATCTACATTTGGTTTTTTCTTTTTTTTAGCTTTCTAGACCTTCATTTTGCCAGCATCTATCTATCTCAAGTTTTATTGCATAATTTTCTTAATTTATTGTCTGAACCGAATAATCATGTTCTTGTTACAGGTTTTAAATATCGGTCCTTTTTTTGCGGGGATTGATGTCACAAAAGAGCCCATGCATCCCTATTTTACCCAAGGTTTTAAATATCGATACACTCGATATGTCAGTAGGGGCATACTGGGTAATATCGGTCCTTTTTTTTCTCAAAACTGATTCAGGGAGGGCGATTTAAGGCTCCTACACCCCTTGAACAGGTTAGAACCTTGATACACCCTCTATAGGACATATCAGGATGCTTCCAAAACGTATCGATACTTTGAACCTTGATTTTGCCTAATATGAGAGAATTCACACAAATCACCATGGGGAGGTATGAATGAATTGAGCCTAACTAATATGTATAGTCAGTCATACCAGGGTTTGATTCTTTCTTAGCTTTATCCTATCTATGCATTTTCCAATATATATAGCATTTCTCAGGTAATTCACAATGAAGGTAATGATGAGCTAGATGATGTTGTTCCTAGGCTAATGGTTGCTGGTGAAGCAGCATGTGCATCAGTTCATCGTGCCAATCGGCTTGATGTAAATTCATTACTTGATATTGTTGTTTCTTGTCGAGCTTGTGCAAATACAGTGGAGATATCCATAAACTAGGTTAGTTTTCTTTTGATAATTGATAAACCTGGTTAGTTTTCATCTTATAGAAATATATATATATATATAATGACACTTGTATACCAAGTTCACATCCATCTGCTTGCGAGAAAACCAACCATTGCATGCCTGCATAAACTGAGGCACTCAATTGCCAACATAAAAAAAAAAAAAAATCCGTTTGAATATGCAGAAAGTTATGCAAACACAATGTTGTTGTTTTCAACACAGGAAACATTAGAAGAAGGTGATCCATTAAAATTTTTTGTCAGTTAGTTACATTAACTTATAACTTCACATTGCACTTCCAACTTCCAAAAACGAATACAATTAATTCATGGTATTCACCCAAGGTTCAAAGTATTCATACGCAGCGTAGCATATCGTTTCGTAACTTTGGGTGACTGATGAACTCATTTTTTATTAAATTATACTTAAAAACAGAAATTTTAGATAAGAAAAATAAGGCCAATCACTTAAAAGTACCAATACACCACCTCATTACTTTGAACCATGTATTTACCTATACCTCTTCCATCATGCTTTAGTCTTTTTTTCTTCTCCAATTTCTTTTCAATAATTGTAGACCATCAAATTTTGCCTGTTGTTTTTGCGGTTTTTTTCATAAGATTTGGACCTATGAGCTTCTTTAATTTGTCTTTATTATTATTATTGACACTTTAATATTTTTCTCATTTTTCCCTTTCTTCACCCACTTTAAATTTGTCCCTCAGGTTGTTGGTTGATTGACAAAGCATGAGAAGGCTTTCATGATGTTAACCTAAGACTATGTTTGGTTTGAAGGAAAAGGTAAGGAAAGACAGCGAAATCTACACAGGATTTATAAAGATTTTCCTACCTTTCTCTTCCTTTCCCTACCTTTTCCTTCAAACCAAACACAGCCTAAAGGACTGAAGCCTCATATGGTTGGTTGCAAAATGTGATTGGTCGTAATGGTATTTATCTGCAAAACCCTCTCCTCCAGATTGGAGCCCAGGTTTCCTACCCACTCTTTACCTGTCCTAAATTACAGTCCAATTCACAGTGGGCAGAGAGTGAGTAGAAATCCCCAGTGTCCAGATTGACCTGAAAATTTGTGACATTTCTCTGCAGGAACTCGGACTACATAGTCAAGCTACCAATTAGTCAACAAATTAGGTGAAGTATTGTGATGATAGACGGAAGTTCAGCCCCATTTATTAAAAGAAGTCATGTGTCTACATTCACGTCTCTATTTGTACATAAAAGGTGAAACTACAAGGTGTGGGAAGGGGCCTTATTGCCTGCCTACATGTTTTAAGTCTGTACCAGTGAAAGGCAATGGCCATGATCTAGCGATGTGAACAAATGAGAATAACATCCATACCGTATATTTCGGCTCCATATACTTGTAGTAAGAAGCAATTTTGGCCACCGAGCTGAATGGCATATTCCTTATGAATTCTTTTAGTACCTTCCAACGAACCTGGTCAATGCATCCTTAAAGATTCAACACTCTAATTAATCAAAAAAAAATCGATTATTCTATTCACTTCTGTTGAATTTTTTTTACAACTTTCTAATTTTTCATATTTTAATCATTATTATGACAATTCTCACGTGCAACACACGTTCCTACTTACTAATTTTTTTTAAATAAGCACTTAAAAAATTGGGTGTCAAATATAAATAAGTACTTATTCAAATAGGCACTTATTTTTAATATAAGCAATTCCAAACATGATCTCAATGCTTTTAAAAGCTCATTTCTGATTCTTCACTTAGGAAATCAACCGATATAGAAGATTGTTTATCATCATTTGTTTTTGGTTCTTCTTTTGCTGATTTAAAATGTTCGTATTTGCTAGATGACGTTTTGGAAGATATTTTACCATGGTTGGGTGCGCATTGGGATATTAATTTAGGTTCAAGCTGAAATTTTTGGACTAGGCTTGGGCCCAACACTTCAAGCCCTACTTAGGCTCTGCCCAACCCATAATTTAATATATACTAATATTTGATATCATATATATTATATTATGTATCATATTAATAAATTGTATACTCATAATATTTTATATCTTATATCTATATTATATTTTATATGTTAACATGTTCCAATACATGAGTCAACTCAAGTATGAGAATTGCCCTCCACAGCAACGCCTTCATTCCCGCTCTTAAGCCATGTGGCACTTGTCATCTATATTATAATTTTTGTTCCAAGTCCCACATTGCTCAAGAATAGGACTTGCCTCTATCAATAAAAGGATGCTTATGTCAAACTAAGCCAAGTCTAAGAATTAAATGAGGCCCATTCCTGATTTTTTGTGCTATAGGACCAAAATCTAGCCAAGTCCAACTAAGTTTAGACTTGTGCAACATTTTTCATATATTATATATTAATTAATTTAAAATATTTTAAATAATTAATTTTTTATTAGATTCGTTAGGCCCAAAGTCTTTAGACCCAAAAAAACCCATAAGCTTGGCCTGGCCTGTGTAAGGCCGGGATTGGATTTGCAATTTAGACTTAGGGTGCAGGTTGGGCCTAGGCTAAAGCCCTTATTATCAGTGTAAAACTCGGCCCATAATCACTCCTACTCCAGGCCCAATAGCCAACATTCCATGCAACCCAACCAAAAGTTCCAATTAGTAAATTCGGGGTCAAGAATCAAGACGGTGTCTCAGGTTGGTTGGTTGGTTAGTCCAATCCGATCCAAGTTGGACTGACCAAGGGCAGCAAACCAATCAAAATTGTATTATAGTATTTTGGGTTTCAACTATGATATGGGAAAGATATGATATCTGAAAATTTTCTGATCAATAACTAAAATCATAAATGTGGTAGCCAATCAGGTGTTGTTGGTCAAAATTCTTCTCAAATCATGTTTTTTCCACATCATAAATTATCCCAGTAATTGTACTCATATACCAGAATTAACAAAGAAAACAAACCGGAAAGAGAATTGGTGAGAGGAACGAGAGCCTTTGGCGTGGCGGGAATAGTGTGAATTAGAAGGATCTAAACAAATAAGCAGCCGCCATTCACTACTTAACTATTTCAACTTTCATTTCATGTCATTTTTTATTTTTGGTTGATTTATAATTGTTCTGTTCCTTCCAGATCTCCGACGGCCTATCGTTGTCAAGACCCAGCCCAAGAAGGCAAAGACCCCCTCAAACAATGGTAGTTATTTAGTTATATATCTTATGTCTAATCCTATATGACTTACATGCTTTCTTTATAAGGAATTGAGATTGAGTCATTGAACAAGTTTAACAAAAAAAAAAGGAAAATTCCCAAATTTTGGGGGTTGTGCCAAGTCAGTTTATACAGTATCCTAAATTTTCAAATTGTGTCTAATAGGTTTTTACCGTTAATTAACGTCAATGAATACTGTCATGTGACATCAAGTACATATTAAATATTTCTAAAATAGAATAATTCCCCTTTATGATATTTTTCTAATCATTTATTCGTTTCATCTGAGTGTTAGAAGAAGGAAAGGGGAAGAAGGGTTATGAAACCGAACAGGTGATTGTCCAGTTACAGTTGATCACTGAATGGGGGAGGTGGAACAGGGGAGCAGGAGCTCCAACGGTTGATTGGTGTC
Source organism: Nelumbo nucifera (assembly GCF_000365185.1). The sequence continues at coordinate 1,636,697 of NW_010729113.1, read as the reverse complement.
TGGTTTCATAACCCTTCTTCCCTCTTTCCTTCTTCTAACACTCAGATGAAATGGATAAAATGGTCAGAAAAATATCATAAAGGGTAATTTTGCCATTTGAAAATATTTAATGCACACTTGATATCATGTGCCGTTGTTGACTAACTGTCAACTAACGGTATGGACCTATTAGACAAATTGAAAATTCAGGATACTGCAGAGACACATTTTGAAGTTCAGGAATTTTCCAAAAAAAAAGTACTTGAAAGTTGAAATTGTCTCTTGGGGTTTTCTAGTGCAAGAAAATAAAATCAACGAAGCTTCAGTAGTGGCATCATCAATTCAGTCAAATTAGGAGTTGGGAGTTCTTTTTGATTTTTTCCTTTTTTTTTTGTTTTTTAATTTGTTTGACGGTTTGACACATGGTTTTTAAAACTGACCCGGTGATTGAATCAGTCAGGGATGGTTACCAGGTCTAATGGTCCAACCGTTCGAACCAAACACTCGGCCCATTTTGACAAAAAAATAAAAAACAGTTAAAACGGTTCGAACGATTAACCGCCTGGTTCAACGGTTCGCTAACCAAAATCAACGATTTTAGAGGAAAATTCGATTTTTGGGAAAAACAAAACCAATCACCTAACTGATTCTCAATTTTTCTGATCTGACTGTTCAATCCGATCCGATTTTAAAAACCATGGTTTGACACTATCAACTCCCAACCCTACTAGGTTAATCTGACCAACCCACTATTTTATGAGTTCACATCTGCCCCAAAAAAATGCACTCCAAAAAGAGAATATCTCCCGTTACTGTAGGACGTCTTTGGGGCGCATTATGTGGGGGCAAATTTGAACTCCTATTATTTAGAACCCCATAATATATAATTCATCTTCCCTATCAAATCCATTCAAATGAAAGAAAAATATTAATTCCAACCTTCGAACGAGTGTTTCCTCGTGAACCTAAATTGGAGAATATCTCATTTCTCATATTCTCTCTGGTAGACCCTCCACTCTCCACTGGAATTATCCCATTCTTTGCATCATTTCTTGCATCAATGATTTGTCTAATCAGCACATAAATGGAAGGGCTGCCCGATGCTGGTTCTAGGCCTTGTGGATATAAAATGGAATTTTCGTACTATAATCCATACTCCAAATCAGGGGGATTACTCATTCCTGTAGAAAGAGTTATTCTTTCGTACTATAATCCATACTCCTACACTACAAGTAGGGGTGTCAATTGGACTGGATTTGGTCCAATACAGTCCAGTCCAATGTGAGTCTATTACAAATGGACTTGGTCCAATCCAGTCCAATGAATATTTTGGACCGGTCTAGAGACTGCTCAATCTGTTCAAATTCCTATTAATTTAGATTGATTTCAACTCAAACCTGGTCCATTGACAACTATGTTCTTATCTTCTATCAATGGATCAGATATTGGCTCAATCCAATATAAATTCATTTGGACGGAGTCCAACCCAAAACCGGTCCATTGACACCCCTACCTACACGTGATGTCCATATAAAGCATTGGATTAGAACGAATGCACTAGATGGTGTTTATGGCTTTATGCACATACCCTATACAGTACACACATATGACTCCTACATCAAGTTTAGGAGTGTTTAAAAATAAGTGTTTATTCAAATAATACTTATTTTGAAGTAAAATTACATTAATAAACATTTATTGGTGTTTGGGAAATAAGTTCGAAATAAGTGGTTATTGTACTTATTCAAGAAGCCCAATATTGAGACTTAATTTTAAGTGCTTATTCAATAAGCATTTATTTCCTTTCTGGTCTTGGCTCTTCACATCATTTTCAAAATGCCTATACCCCTATTTGAAATAAGTGCTTTTCACTAAACACTTATAAATAAGCACTCCCAAACTTGACCTTAGAAAAGTGACAACTCACTAGTGGATAGTGCTTTTTATCTTGGGACTTGCATTTTGTGTTAGGGTAAAAGACTTTGGCATACCCTAAGTTTTCATTAATTGACTTAAAACATGACCTCACCTTTTTTAAAAGGACTTAAACATACCCATTGTTTTAAAAGGCTTAAGCCTTGAGGCAAGCCAAGGTGTTCAAAATTTGCCTCAAGGCTTAAGCCTCACAACTTTGGCTTGAGGCTTAAGCCTCAAGTTTCAAGGTGTGAGGCACCAAAAAAGGCGTAAGCTTCAAATATCAACATTATTTAGTGGTTTCATGAAAAAAATGCATATTTTTATAGTTCAAAATATATAGAAAAATCACTTCAATAATTATGAGCCAAATAAAAAGAGTAAAAATCAAAAACCAATAGGATAAATCAAGTTCTATTAGTTTCTCTTAATATTTTAGCCTAGGAGAGTTCAACGCAAAAAAAATGGCCAATCAAGTTATTAGTTTCTCTTAGATCAAGTGGAATTTTTTTCTTAATATTCTAATTTAACATCCCAAGTTTGTTGTTTTTCTCATTTCTTTTCCTAATGGATTTATTTTTTATTTTTTTTTTTTTGCATAGATCAAATCAACTACATTGTTTCTTTTTTCCCATTATATAGATATTTTTCATATGAATAATTTTAGGAAGGGGTTTTTACTGTTCAGTCCACTCCCATAAATCTTAGCTCCACTATACAGTTGGAGTAGGTGTCAGGTTGGAATTAATGCTAATACACGAGCGGGTATTAATGTTTAGGTGGAGGTGTTTGAAATTTTGAATTGTTATAGGTCTGTAGTGGAATTAAGAATTCTGAGGTAGAATGCAGACTACTTATCCCTAATTTTGTAAGATTGCATTTTAAAACATAAAATAAAATATAAAATGCTTATAATTGTTAAATGATTTATTATTATTTTATTTAATGCTTAAAAATTAAAATTTATTGCTTATAAACTTATATTTTATAGATATGTATACCTTATATCATTCTAACTTGGTATATTACACATTATTTTTATCATTTATAAATTTTAATTACTTTTTTTCTTAATAATTGAGGCTTACGCCTCACCTTTTTGGGCCACTATGTCTTTAGACTTTTAAAACCTTGAACATACCTTTCATTTGTGAATTCATTTAAACCCTTCAACATATAAGACTTTGTTGTCTCTTCATTTGTTCATTATCTCTACCCCATGTTTGTCGGGGGAGCCCATTAGTCACCAGCTTCTTATTATTTAATTTATGAGAAGCAAACAGTGCATCACCGACTACATGTGGACTAGATACCGTCGTCCGCCAAATGTTGACCCTTGAGCCTCTCTCTATCATCCCCATCAATAACCTATAAATCTGTTTGAATCAAATGTTGTGCGGGAAGAGTTAGAAAGAAGTTTATTACAATATTAAGATACAAGGCTGACAACCATTGGAAATTCCATCCACGATAACCGTCGATTTGAAGTGGGTATAGTTCATCAGTATCATGGTCTAAGTTTCTCGCCCATGATCAATATACACAACCGTCTCCTGTAGTGCCAAAATCCCGAATTAAGGAGAATTTGAAATTTGTAATATAAAGAAAATATTGACTTCATAGGTGACGTAATAGCTGGGTCTGGGAGAGTGAGAATACAAGCTTCCCAATATAATGGCTATCATCAGGATCGTTTAAGATAGCTTGTCGGAATCAGAGGATGTTGTCAGCGAATGAAGGATAGGGAGAGCATAACACGCAATAGTGGTTTTATGATGAGGCCAAAGCATTGATCTCTAGTGTTAGAGAATCAGATCAATAAACTCATCCATAAATTTCAACATCTTGGAAAATATAATGAAGGATAAAAAGTGATAAGGTATTTTTAAATCCTTTTTAAAAACTCAGGATATATTTAAGTCAATTAACGAAAATTCAATTCAAGATATATTTAAGTCTTTTGCCACCAATGCAATTGGCAGGTAATGCTGACTTCACATGCGGGCATTTTGAATAGATAAGTAATTGCTGCATCAACCTATAGCCCCATCCCACATCATCATTTTCAACTAACCTTATTTATACGTATTGTACATAAGTACACCTGTCAATGGCTTGACAACTGTCTACCCCCAACATAAAAGTTAACCGTTTTGGCAGGAAGAAGAACAGTAGTGATACAACATCAGAAATACTTTTGGCAGGAGAAGAAGCGGCCCTAGTTTCTGAATGCAGAACTCATATGTACTTTGTAGTAGGGGTGTCAACGGTGGTATTCGAATATTTGATTTCGAATTCAAGATTTGTTATAATCAAATCGAATTCAAATAATTCAAATATCATAATCAACTGAATTTGGGCATCCTATTCATACCGATTAGTTAATCGGATTCAAATTCGAATATGTCCTTATTCAATTCAATAAATATTCGAATTCGACTGATTATTTAATTTTTATATATAATATATAAAATATTTTAATATTTTATGTAATTTATATATATATATATAAGAATTAAATTATTTAAATAGTTTATATACTTTATATAAATAAATATTTATTTTATATATTTATTAATTACCTAAAATAAATATTTTGGTCGAATCCAAATTTGAATTCAAATATTATTTTTCAATATCCATCGAATACTGAATCAAATTCAGATATCAGATTTTCTAATTGGATTTGAATTTAGATATTGTCTAATTTTATTCGAATTAGATCCATTACACCCCTACTCCATCAGGAACCACCTACCAACTTGGACACATACATCATACAAGTACTCATTAAAGTTGGTCATTATGATGAAGATGATGAGAGCGTTAGAGACATACACCATCATTATTATCATCATTAGCCATGATAACTTCATGACTTCGACAAATATCTCCATGCAACGGATCGGGTGAGATTTGATCCAAACTCACAAATATTGATTTAAATTTGAATTTGATAAGGATGTCGGATATCTCAATTTAATCCAGTCTTATTTAATTTTTAAACATTTAATAATTTATTAAAGGGAAAAGAAAATATATCAGCTTAAATAAAGAAAAACAAAAAAATACAAATATTTTTCATCTATATCGGATAGGGGGCTGTTTAAATTTCGTCAAATTTTCTAATCAAATCTCATTAGTTGATCCAATCTAATCCAAAAATCCATAATGGGTATATCTAGATTTGACAAACTAGGATCACACTTTAGATAGGATCGGATCAATGATCTAATCCATTTGCACCCGTATATCTACTTTTCTTTTTAAATAAAATAATGTTTGACTATGTTGGTACTCGATTATAGTACCAGCGTATAGATTTGTTGGGATAGGAACGGTCACATGACGTGGAGAGATATGGAGATGCACAAAGTGTAAAATAGTGTCATGTGATTGAAACTAAGGTTGTGTTTGTTTTCAGTGTAAATACAAATCGACGTAAAACTCCACTGCTGGTTTGTATTTACTTGTATTTGTTTTCAGGTGCAAATATGGGCTGGTGTAAAACTTTACTCCCGGTCCCTATTTTCATGTGCTTGTTTTCATTGTAAGGTTTACATCAAAAACCTCTCCATCTATGGAGCTTTCCATTGATAATCAATGTAAATAATACATTCATTTTATCAATGTACTTTTACATCGATTATCACATTTAAAAAATTTCCCACGATTCACTAAAATTTTAAACCCATCAGCATTGAACTCCATTGATTTAGTTTTACATCAATGGAGTGTACACCGAAAACTAATGCAACCTAATGTAGAACTTAGTTTTGGGTAAAGTATATGCAAAATCTAATATGGCTGAAGGTGTGTGTGCTCAATGGATCTACCACCCACGTCTCATCTCTGGTCTAAAAATGAATTTTTATCTATCTATGTGATTGGTCAAAGCTCTTCAGATATCATAGATTTTCCTATTTTTCATTTTGTATAAGTGACAACCATTGAAAGAGACAATATGCGAAGGAAGCAAGGACAGAGCACGGAAAGGCCAACATGAGAAAGGGCATTGGATCGCTGCACTTTTCAAAGGCAATAAGAAGAAAAAGTTATATCAATATTTAAGAAATAAACAACAATAATACATGTTTCTACACTGTAAGAATCTTGGATTATCTACATCAAAGTATCAAAATGCCTAGAATCTTTCTTAGGGCCTGTTCTATGGGTGATTATGGGCTGGCCCAAGATTTGCACCTATGTGTCATATTATAACATTTAATTATTTATATATAAAATATATAATGTAATATAACATATATACATATTGATGTAACCGTTTCTGGTCACATACCATTTTTTGTGATGTATAAATTTTTTTGGCTAAATACCTCGTTATTTGACCCGGTGGTGACATGCCTTGGTGATGAACTACATGGTGGAACTCCCTAGTGGAAAACTGCCTGGTGGCGAGCTCCCTGGTGGCAAACTGTTTGGTGGTGAGCTCCCTGGTGGCGAACTGCCTGGTGGCGAGCTCCCTGGTGGCGAGCTGCCTGGTGGCGAACTGCCTGGTGGCGAGCTTCCTAGTGGACTCATCATTTGACCTGCTCCTAGGCGGTTTGCAACTCAGATGATGGTGGAGCTCCCTGGTTCAGCGCAACACGACTACCCTCTGCATGAGGTGATTTCCTCTCCTTTGTAGGCGGYGGGAGCTGAGGGACCTGCGAGAACTGAATCAGAGGACCCGGGGGTATTTTCCCGGCGGGGACTCTCCGATGCCTAAGTTAGCATTCTGATTACAGAGAGCTT
>NW_010729113.1:1572216-1627680 GCF_000365185.1 Nelumbo nucifera | reverse complement strand
AATCAGAGGACCCGGGGGTATTTTCCCGGCGGGGACTCTCCGATGCCTAAGTTAGCATTCTGATTACAGAGAGCTTGGAGTGAAATGAGAGCTTAGAGAGAAATGAGAGAGCTAGAGGGGGGTTACCATCCCTTTTCCCCTCCTCCCCCCCCCCCTCTTTGGGGGGTGAGGTTTTTATATACCGGAGTCCTCGCGGGTTAGGTGGGTGAAAAGCCTCCAAACGGTAAGACTCGTCACATCCCGTCAGAACCGGGGTACGGTGGTGAACTCCTCGAGGTCGTCAGGCTGGCGCTTGTGTCAAGCAGCCAGGTTGACGCCTGGGCCAGGTTGTCAAGGCGGCTCCTGCGTCAGTTGGCGGGTCGGTGTCTGGGCCAGGTTGTCAGGTCGGCGCCTGTGTCAGTCGGCGGGTCGGTGTCTAGGCCAGGTTGTCARGTCGGCGCCTGTGTCAGTCGGCGGGTCGGTGTCTAGGCCAGGTTGTCAGGCAAGAGATCTTCCTGCGATACGCCAAACTACTCCTGTACCGAGCTACCCTACAAGGGGCGAGCTGCCCAGGGGAGCTATGCCGAGCTGCTTGTGGCGAGATCTGCCGAGCTGCCTGGCTCCTTGGAGGCGAGCTCCTTGGAGAGCAGCCTAGCTCCTTGGCGAGCTCTTTGGTGAGCTACCGAGCTCCTTGGCGAGCTCCTTGGTGAGCTACCGAGCTCGCGGGGTACGCCGCTATGGTTCATCGGTGGGCGTCTTATGGGCGGCTAGGTCGGCCAGGTCAGATCATGTACCAGGCCGATCCAGATCGGCCAGGTCGCACAGGCCGTGCAGGCCGCGTGCAGGTCGCACCAGACCGGTGCCCGAGTGGGATACCAACTTGGTAAGTTGTTGCCTGAGTGTTTGCCTAATTGTCACGAGGTGCCACATGTCGCAATTTCACTGGAGGGCCAAATCTGCCCTCATCACATATGTATAAGATAGATATATTTAATTGTATGTGTGCTAGGTCAGGCTTGAAGTATTAGGCCTAGGCACAACATGTTCCTTTCCTCTTAAAATGTCTTATCTCTAATCCATACTTTAGATTTTTAGCAATGCTTGATCACTAACTTTAAGCAATAAAACAATTTTGTAGGGATCTGTCATGTCTTTGCTCAGTTCTACAAAAATACTACTATTACACTCTAGTTCAAGTTTATGTTAAATTCAAACTCTTTTTTCTAGTTGAAGCTTGATTCAACTAAATATTTGATGAGTTCAAGTTTGTCTCAAAAACTAATATATATTTGGAATTTTTATTGGTTGAACTTGAATTGAGCCTAATCGAACTAAAGCTTGAACTATTAAGCTCGATACAATTACACCATTGTGTGGAAGACAACTTCTAACATCATCATCATCATAATAACAACAACAACAACAATAATAATAATAATGTTAATATTTAACCATTTATTAAATGCTCAATTATTCAATTATTTTTAATTACTATTTTACTTTTATTAATTATTTATTTTTTAGAAAAAATATTTATTTTTTCTTAATGAATCATTTAACAAATTTAAAATAAATTATTAATGATTAGTTACTTATTAAAAACTTTTATATAATATATATTAATTAAATGAATAATTAATATTAAATATTATTTTTATGACAACAATTAATGAATATTTTAATGATTATTAGTAATTATTATATTGTGATGTTATGAACAAACATTTCTCATATCCAATGTTAAAATGATTAGTTGTCAGTTTTAAGATATCATCATTTAGACTCATAAGCATTCAAATATTAAAACCAAGAAAAGTTCACAAATTCCAGTGTACCTCTAAAAATAATTATTACAATTCCAGAAACATCAAGATGTCACACTTATGTGCAAGCCCTTAGCGCATGGAAAACATATGTGATAGAGAGAGTTATCATTTTAGAGATGGTCCCTAGTATCTAAGCCATCAAAATGTAACTTGCAAATTAATTAGGGGTGAAAATTGTGAAATCATCATTTAGACTCAAAAGCATTCAAATATTAAAACCAGAAAGTTCACAAATTCCATTGTACCTCTAAAAGTAATTATTACAAATTCAAAGACACATCAAGATGTCACACTTATGTGCAAGCCCTTAGTGTATGGAAAACATATGTGATAGAGAGAGTTATCATTTTAGAGATGGTCCATACTATCTAAGCCATCAAAATGTAACTTGCAAGTTAATTAGGGGTGAAAATTGGGTCGGTTGGGGTGATTGAGTTCAATCCTAACCCTAACTCAAGATTTTGGGTTATTTGAATTTCTATATATTTCCTTTTATCAAATGTTGTGTTCTCATTTGTTGGACTTAAGGTTGAGGTCAACTCAATTTTAGTATTATTATATATAAAAAACATATAGTTATCATGTTTAAGAAACAAAAAAAATATCTTTAAACTTAAATTTATTAATGTATCAAAATCCAATTGCAATCTAAACTCAATTTAAATTTGAATAAGATCCTATTTGAATTCAAATATAAATTGTTTGTACTTTGTCTTGGTTTGTGTGTGACTCAAATTAGTGTTATCAACCTTTTGTCTTTTGTGTTTTCTATTTTGTCTACTTTTGGAGTGGCTTGAGTCTCACGTAGACTAGGAAGAGCACTCTTCTTGGGTTATCTTATACCGTGTGCTTTTGGGTTGTCTTTGAGGCATGTGAAGAGAGTGCACCTAGACCATCACGCACACACACACGTCGGGCTAGGCTGGGCTAACACATGCACCTGCCCACCCGTCGTGTTGTGCCGCGCACGTAGGTCTAGGTTCATTGCCCTACCTTTATTTATTTATTTATTTATTTAAAGGATTTGATGTTTTAACTAAGAGTCCATTTTCTTAACATCTCTTTTGTAACTGCCCCACTCTCCTAACGTTAGTGGGAGATGTTTCTATCCTAGCATTACTTAATGGCCAAGACATCTATGTTTTTTGCGCACTAAACTTTGGCTTTCTCTTACGCATTTTTGCATTCTCCCACTATGTGTTTTCCTCTCACTGATTGAATCGTGTTGTGTGCACATAACAAACTAGTATGTTGCTTTGGACTATGGGTGCACACAACGCCAAGGCATAGAGCTATCGTATCCTAGAGATCAACAGCCGAAAATCTTCTGCACCTATGGGAATACTTCAAGAGGCGACGAATTTGGTTTTAAGGAAAGCAGACACTTGCCATGACTTAGCTACACTAATAAGTTTCCCATCTGCTTCTTATCAATTGCTATATATATTCCTTCACTTTTGATTTGGTTGTTTGGTTTCTGGTTTGATATCTGTTACAGTCATATTATTTCATATTTTTCCAACAATCTTAAAACCGAGTTAGTGGTTATAACAAACCCCCATCTTGATTTGTCAAAGTTAAACCCTTTTGATAGAAAAAAATATTGTAGGTGGTCTGAGAAAATTATGATTTTCCTTGAGAACCATAATCTGACTTATTTTTTGTCTGAATCTACTAAATCGAATCAAGAACATAAACTTGGTAGGACTGTTGTTAATCAAATATTCAAAAAGATGATATCAATGTTTGGGGCCGGATTTGGAATTTGTTGTCCAACTCCCTATTTGATATTTACTATACTTACAAAACCTCAAGGGAAATCTAAATTGCTTTGAAAAAGAAATGCACCATTAAGGATTGTTGGCATAAAGAAGTACGATATTGCACATTTCCTGGACTTTAAGATGGTGGATGACAAACCCATGATGAATCAAGTGCATGTTTATCAAATAATCATGCAAGAAGTTTTAGCAAAAGGAATGCACCACATTGATAAGTCATTACAGGCTACTATACTGATTGAAAAACTACCACCATCCCAAAAGGCTATAAGAATTAATTGAAACATAAACGAGAAGAACTTTCCTTAGAAGACTTAATTGTTAGAATCAAAATTGAAGAAATAAACCGATGAAAGGCAATGTGGAAAAGGTAGCCATGGTTTCCAAAGCCAACCTTGTAAAGAATGAAAAATCTAAGGAAGTGAAAGAGAATGTCAAGAAGCCAGGAAAGAAACAGTACCAAAAAAAATCTTTTAACCAGAAATCCAAGTAGAAAGAGTTTAAGAAATTTTCAAGTGGTGCATGTTTTATTTGTGGAAAGACAAGACATCACACAACCAAGTGTCATTTTTGTAAGACAAAAAATTGGCATTCTATAAAAACTCAAGAGGATCTAACTGAAAATGAGGTGATTGTCGCAGTGGTATTGGAAGTGCATCTGGTAGCCGATACACGTGAATAGGTAGTGGACACGGAGCCACCAAGCACATATGCTACAATAAAAGACTTTTCTCCTCTTATGAATGTGCAAAAGAGGGAAAAGTAGGGGCGCTCACAGTTTGGTTAATCGAACAGTGGGCCTATTTTTTAAACCAAACCAGTATTATCGGTTTTTTGAAAACAAGTAACTAAAACCGAACCAAAGCTAATTGGTTACAACTGCAACGGTTTTTAGTTTTTTATATTTACAATATATATTATAAAATATATCCTAAATATATAATAAAAACTAAATATATATATATAATATTATATTTTAAACAATAAATAATATATTATATACTATAAATATATATTTATATATAACGCAAATTTATTAATGTATAATATATAGAAAATATAAAATATATAATATACATAAAATATATAGAATTATATGTATACTGGTCAATTCAGTTAACCATCGGCTTTCTATATTGATTAATTAAAACCAAACTGGTACCTTTGGTTTTTTTTTTAAATACCAAACCAAAACCGAATCAACCAGTTCGATTAATCGGATTTTCAATTCAGTTTTTCAATTTTTCTTGCTCACTCTAGGAAGAAGCAATGTTATTGGGCAATTCCAACACTTATCTATTGCGAGAAGGGGAAAAGTGATGTTGAAATTGACGTATCAGAAGATACTTCAGTTGATTGATGTCCTGCATGTCCCAGAATTTAGGAGGAATTTAATTTCTAGTTCTTTACGTAATAAAGTTGGTGTTAAACTTGTGTTTGAGTCTGACAAACTAATTTTGTCTCATAATGAGGAGTTTGTTGGGAAGGGGCACAATTGTAATGGATTGTTTATTCTAAATGTTGTTAATGAATCAATGAAATCCAGTAGTTATTCTATTTATATTGTTGAGTCTATTGATTTATGGCATGATAGATTAGGACATGTGAGTGCTGCTTCTATTAAATGAATGGAGAAACTTGGATTAATATCCAATTTGACAAATGTTGATTTAAAAAAAATGTGAAACTTGTGTGAGAGCAAAACACCATAAAATAACCTTTTAAATCAGTTTAAAAAGAATTTGAATTATTAGAATTAATCCGCAATGATTTAGGTAATTTTAGAAACACAACAAGTAGAGGAGGAAAGCATTATGATATTACCTTTATAGATGACTACTCTAGGTACACTAGAGTTTATTTATTGAGAACCAAAGATGAAGCGATGGAAACATTTATTAAATATAAAACAAAAGTGGAAAATCAATTAAACAGAAAAATAAAAAATAAAAAGTAAGATCCGATAGATGTAGGGAATATGGGAATGCTTCATTTCTTAAATATTGTGAAGGAAATGGAATAATACATGAAACAACAGCCTTGTATATACCTGAACAAAACAAAATAGTTGAAAGGAAAAAATGGATACTTAGCGAAATGTTAAATGCAATGCTAATAAGTTCAAAATTGCCTTCCAACATGTAGGGGGAAGCCATTTTGTCTGCTTATCATATATTAAACAAAATTCTCTCTAAAAATCAAAGGAAACCTTGTATGAATTATGGAAAGAACATGCACCTAATCTGAAACATTTGAAAGTGTGAGGGTGTCTAGCTAAAGTGGGTCTTCTTATACCCAAAAAGGAGGAAACTAGGACCGAAAACTAGTGATTGGGTATTTATCGGGTATGATGAAAATAATGTAGCATGTAGCTAAGTTCTTAATTTTACATACAGAAAATAACATATTAGATCCAAACGCTACAGTAGAATCTAAAGATACAAAATTTTTGAGTATGTGTTTCCAATGAAACAAAGAGATATAGAAAGATTAAGAGAAGTTAGCCAAACAAATGAGCAAACTAATAAGATAAATGAGAAAGGTGATGAACAAGAATTTAGAAAAAAGTAAGAGACCCAGAAAAGAAGCAAACTTAGGAGATGGCTTTGTCACTTATTTGGTGAAGGGTGATGCTATCGAGAGGCTATAACATCTATAGATTCATCCTCTTGGAGGAAGGCCATTGATAGTGAACTAGAGTCAATAATGGCTAATCATACTTGGGAATTGGTGGACCTACCTCCGGGAATTAAAATCATTGGTTGTAAGTAGGTGTTTAGGAAAAAACTAAAACTTGATGGAGCTAAAGATAAACTCAAGGCAAGACTGGTGGCAAAGGGGTACAAACAAAAAAGAGGGCATAGACTATTTTGACACCTCTTCGATAACAAAAAAAAAAAAAAAACAACCTTTAGGGTTCTAATCACCTAAGGGATTTAGAGCTTCGAGACAAGAACATAAATTCTATAAACTAGTTAAATCATTATATAGGTTCAAAGAAACTCCTACATAGTTGAATGAAAAATTCAACAGTTTTTAATAAATAATGGATTTGTAGTTAATGATGCAAATAGTTGTGTATATAACAAAATCAATGAAAAATCAGGAGTAATAATCTACTTATATGTGGATGACATGTTAATTTTGGGTACAGATTTACAAGTAATTAAAAACACAAGGAAATTTCTTTCTTCTAACTTTGAAAGATATGGAAGAAAAAGATGTAATCGTACGAATAAAAATTAATAAAACTCCTAATAGCATGGCATTGACATAATCTCATTATATTGAAAGGATGTTAAAGAAGTTTAATCAATTTAATTGTGTGCCTGTAAGAAGACCTTATGATTCTAGTTTTAGACTAAATAGAAATAATGGTGGTGTTGTTTCTCAACATGAGTATGCTAGAACCACAGGCAATTTGATATTTTTAACGAATCATACACATCTAGATATTGTATTTGTTGTTGACAAACTAAGTAGATATACCCATAATCCCAGGCGTGAGCATTGGAATGCATTAATTAGAAGTTTTAAGCACCTGAAAGGCACTATTGACTTTGGACTGCACTTTAATGGATATCAAATTGTATTAGAAGGTTATTTTGATGCAAACTGGATCTCATATTTAGATGAGACCAAATCCACTAGTGGGTATGTATTTACCTTAGGTGGTGGAGCCATTTTATGGAAATCCACCAAACAGACCTGTACTGCAAGGTCAACAATGGAATCTAAGTTTATTACCTTAGAACAAGTTGGTGTGTAGGACTAATAGCTTCGTAATTTATTGATTGACTTACCATTATGGACAAAACAATCCCTTCTATTTCCTTGTATTGTGATAGTTAAGCATCAATTGCTAGAGCGAAAAACAATAGCTAAAATGGGAAGAGTCAATATATTCGGTTGAGACATAACACAGTAAAAAGGTTAATAGGTGATGGTGTGATCATACTTGAATTTGTAAGGTTAGAGAAAAATCTAATAGATCCTCTAACTAAAGGACTGACTAGAAAGTTATTCTTTGATGATGGGTTTAAAGCCCATAAATTAAACAAGTAGTAGTGGCAACTCAACCTCTACGGTTGGATACCCCATGAAGGATGTTCAATGGGTAATAACAAATTGTTGTAAGTTCGGTATAGAACTATCATAATATGTTGAGAGAGTCCATCCCTATGGTGTAGATGGTGCTAACTGCAATGTAAGGAGATTGAATAATTTACTCTTAATGAATTCATAGCCCTTATAGGTGGTGTGGATAGTTGCAGTACATACTTGATGAATTCACCTATATGAGTGTGGAGGTGGAGCCACCTTTTATGAGAACAAAGGCTTTGTTCTCTAGAGTCCTCATGAAAATTCAGGTATGGGTGCATGGCCAAAACGTACCAAACCATGAGAACCATTTGTTATAGAGGGTAAGACGTGTGCTATAAGTGCATCTGAATTACACTCAAGGAATTTGGCTCAATACTTAGTTTTACCAAATTTCAGTAGCACATGCCTTATAAGCACTAGGTGGCGCTTCAATTCCACAAGACATTGCCACTAATTTGTTTTGCTTCTCAAAGTGTGCCCAATTCGTATTGTTTTAATTTGAATCATGTAAGGGATTGTTGGTACTTTGTCTTGGTTTTTGTGTGATTCAAATTAATGCTATTTGCTTTTTGTCATTTGTCTTTTTTTGTTTTTTCTTTTTTTTTTGGCTTTTGGAGTGTCTTGAGTTCCACATGGACTAGGAAGACCACTCTTCTTGGGTTTCTTATACCTTGTGCTTTTGAGTTGTGTTTTTGAGGCGTGTGGAGAGAGTGTACCTAGATCATCACACGCACGCACCAGGCCGAGCTAGGTTGGGCTAACACACGTGCACACCCACCTACTCGTCGTGCCATGTTGTGTCATGCGCATAGGTCCAGGGCCCTTGCCCTATCTTTATTTATTTATTTTCTAATGTTTCTTTTGTAACCGCCCCACTCTCCTAATTGTGGGAGAACTCCTAACATTAGTGGGGAACATTTTTGTCCTGGCATTACTTAATGGCCAAGACTCCTGTGTGCTTTTTGCATTCTCCCACTCTATGTTTTTCGTTTCATTGATTGAATCGTGTGGGGCATACATAACAAACTGGTTTGTTGTTTTGGATTGTGAGTTGACACAGTGCCAAGGCTTAAAGTTGTTTTATCTTAGAGACCGGTCATTAGAAACCTTATGCACCTACGAGAATACTCCAAGAGGCAACAAAATCGGTTTTAAGGAGAACTGACACTTGCTGCAACTCAGATACACGATAAGTTGATAATATATATAATCCTACATTTTGGATTTGGTTGTTTTGTTTTTGGTATGATATTTGTTATAATCCTATTATTTCATAATTTTCAACATAAACTAATAAATTTGGATTTACCAATATCCAATTTGATCAATTTGCTTTGCACACTAGATTTTAGTTTTTGTGGCACTCATTGACCGTTGAACTGGTTGGCGATTGAGGAAGGATGACTCCAAGCTTTTCACCCTTATGTTGGGTGAATTGTCGATAGATGACTAAGGTTAGGTTTGACCAGTGTTTTAAAAACTGAACGGAGGTTGAACCATTTTTTCTTCCAGGTCGTAGGTCATCGATTCAACCGTCTGGGTCAAACAGGTCAGACCCTGCCACGTTAGCATCATCTATAGATTTTAAGTATATGTGTGTGTATATGTGCAAATACATATTTTATTAATAAATAATGTATAATTATATTTTAGTCAGTATATATTATTTTATATTTTTAAATTTGTATATATAAAAATATTAAAAATTACGATTTGAGACCAAAAAGTGGTTTTTTGGCAAAAATAGCAAGAATGCATAGATCTCAAAAAGTTATCTAAAATAAAAAAAAAAATCACCTCAATCGAACATTGGAGCACAAACTTATGACCTCCCAAAATTTACGTATAGTATACAATCCGCGACCTAATAACCGGGTAAATGGTTTTATTGACTTTTCAATGATTTTTGAGACAAGATGAAAATCGAATCTAAAAATTCAATTAATAATGGTTGAACCATCCGGGTCAGCACGGCTTAAAAACATTTGGTTTGACAATAATGTATATAGCCGTTTCATTTAGATTTGGAAAAGTCACAGCAACGCACTCATCTTTCCACCCATGGCATGTTTTAAATGGTGGATATAGCTTTAAATAGAACGAGTCGATAAAACAGGAATCATATAACTGACTCTCTATAATTGATAAGGCATAGATGATGACACGTCCGACTTTCCTCCTACATTATGTTGATACCAATGCTGCATTATTGAATTGAAAAGTATAATTGTGGGAAGAAATGTTGACACAAACATATGGACATTACACCCTACTTAGTTCAATATATTAAACAAAATTATTGGATCTCTTTTTCAATCTGATTATCTTGTCGTTTTATTGGGATAACATTTAAAAAAGAAGTATAAAATAAAAATTGGTAAAAAAAGGGAAAGAATGGCTTTCTCTCTCCGGAGTCCGGACAATAATTGTGGAGATTTACATTAACAACTGGCATTGGATGATGGGTCTGAGATGGATCCATGCTGCACCTGATCCATTGTTGCATCGTTGAAATATCTAATAATAATATATAGGGGTGAGTATTCGGTTTATTCGATTAAAAATCGAATAGAATAAATCAAAATTTTAAAATCAAATTAAAAAAATAGAAACCAAAATTTAGAAAAAGCAAAATTTTTGGTTCGTTTTTTGGTTATTTCGGTTAAAACCGAATTTTAATAATATATACTCTATTATATATTATAAAATCAAATTTCAGTATATTATATATTATATGTTTCATATTACATATAATTATAAAAAAAAAAATTGATTAATTCGATTAACCAAAATTCTAATTTTAAAAATTAAAACAAAAAAATGAAATAGTTAAAAACCGAAAAATCGAACCGATTTAAGCGAGTAATGCTCACCTCTAAATAAATTCATATGCATATGCTTGTTTGAGTATATATATGCACTATTCATGGGGTTCGATAGTCCCCGGAAGCACACATCCTGATTTGAAGTTGGATCAAATTAAAATTCAAAAGTGAGGCGTGAAGACAAGAAGCAAGGATGAAAGATGAAATGTTTGAAATGCTAGGCACAAGTGCAACATAATTCCATTTCCCGTGATGCCCAGGTGTGCAATTACTAACATGTACGGAAGGTTCGGGTATTTATTAATGTGTGTGTAGAATGTGGATGGTGGGAAACTGTGAATGTGGTAGAAAAATAATACAAATGTAGCGAGGAGAAACGGAACAAGCAACGGAACATGAGTTGAGGGTATTTATTACCAAAACACCTACCCCTGTTTTGTTATTTACTATGTTTGGGTGGTGTGGCCATATTATTGCTACACTTCCTCGATTATGATTATGATATAATGCTTCATTTGGATTTCTATTCTACAATGCATTGCAGCTGTATGAGCAACGCCATTGCGCGCTGCTGCATCACAAAGAACCAACTCTAAACCCATTATTGATCCAGCCGGTTAGACCGGTCACAATTGAGGCAACTTTTAACCTGTTATATATGATATATTAAAATCATTGATTCGGCCAATGATCTCATGATTCAACCACTGCCTCATTGATCCGTATGAGAAGAAAACAAGAAAAAAGAAAAACAGCTCAACCGAGTTATGGTTTTTAAAACACAGGCTTAATTGGTATTATCAAATATCAACTCAGATGGACCCAACGGAAACACCGTCAAATATCAGCGACCCATAACAAAGCTCATCGGATCACTGCTTCTACGGTTCCACTATGATTGATAAACTCCAGCTTGTTAATTGTTTTGTTTTCAACAAAAATAGGCAACGAATTCCAAACGTTTCTTTTCTGACTTTCGGAGTCTAGAATATTTTGCAATAAAATTTTATGAAAATCAAACAATATGGAGGTGTTTGGTTCAGTGGTGTTGCCATTGTGCTTTGGATTAATGAACACATAAATCCGTGAGAGAGATAGATTTTTCTAATGTTTTGTAGAATGAATATTTCTGTAATTGAAACGTTTTGAAAATATCTTGGGTTGATTAATATATTTTCTATTTATAATGTCAAATTTAATGTTTATACATGCATTTTTTTTAGTTCAAATGACTTTTGTGTATAATGTGACAATACATTTTTCATAAAATTGTATTGATCAACCAAACATATTGGCAATACAACACTGGGGATGGCAATTTTTCCTATCCCCACCGGACACCCGACCTCTTTGACATGACGGGGTCAGGGATGGGGATTGCTTTGGTGAGGTGGGGACAAAGACAGGATGAAAAATGAAGTCTCCACCCGCCCGACCCTAATTATATATATTAAATATTATTTATATTATATATACTAAAATATATTTAAAACGTTATTTCTATTTTAACATTTTATTTTATTTTAAGTAAAAATAGTTTTAAAAAAAATACTGTTAATTAACAAATTTTGAGGATTTGAATCCCTGCGGGAACCCCGTCTCCATTAGAGATCAGGGATGGAAGATAACTTTTGTCCTCGGTGGGAATTGGGCTTGGGAGCGGGAATTAATTTCAAAATCTGAATCGGGAATAAAAAATATGATCCCCATCCATTCCTACGCAACACCACTATAACAAAACACAACTATATTGGATTTGGAAAAATCAGGGTTCAAATGGATGTTTTCATGTTAGTAATTTTATAAAATTTAATCAATGACTTAGTTCATAGCCTAACCCAACTAACTGAGGGAAGTAATCTGTCTTAAACAAGAATATTGGCAGGGTGAACAATGATATGGCATGTGAATGAGTGATATGGGGAGAAGGGAGAAATTCTTGTACGTATGATATGGGGTCGGTACGATACACATATGGTGAACAGTCAAAGCGAGGGATGGGGTCTGGTGAAATATTATATGGTATCCTAATAATATTTGTAGATAAGATATTCTTAGTTCATGTTCTTTTATTTCATGGGGTCTGGGATACAGCTAATGTTGATAAAGAATGGTAGGATTAATGATTCGAACTATTTAGCCAAACTTGTAGATAAGTTATATATATAGAGAGAGAAATTTTTGCCACCTGGGCAATCACAATTCGGGAGAGTTTGAGTTCTGGGTTTATACAAAACATTCACAGTATCAAAATAACTAAAATATTCCCTTAACTAGTCCAGGTAGTAGCGCAGCTTCCATTCAAAATGTTCCAGACATCCTCTTCCTTCAACAACCGCTTTAGCATCCGAAAAAACCGTAATGTTTGTCCATCCGTTATGTTTTGCAAAAAGCAAACTTTGCAGAATTGCCTTACATTTAGCCTTCATTGTGCTGCAAACTAAACAATAGAAAGGGTCATTTATTAAAATGTCGTTTATAGTTTCATAGATTTATTAATATCTATACTATAATTAAAATTTTACTAAAACACCACTTATAATTTGCAATGGATTTATCAATCTTCCATTAGATGACAGTGGAAAATGACAATGT
Source organism: Nelumbo nucifera (assembly GCF_000365185.1). The sequence goes on along the minus strand of NW_010729113.1, from coordinate 1,614,570 downwards.
TGACCCTAATATTCATTTAGATAAATTTAATCAAAAGAAAATAAAAATACCATTTTTGCCCTTTATAAGATACGGTCAATCACCCTATTGGCTATATTTGGTTAATTTTGTTTTCTATACAAAAAAAAGTGTTAAGGGTATTTTTTGGAATTAAAAAATCAGATAAGTATATACAATTGTTTTATATTTTCAACTTTTTAAATAATTAATAATTATTCATATTTTATATACTACTTTTAATAAATTTTTTATAATACAAAAATAACAATAATTAATTTCAGTTAGGTTTATTCATCAAACTGATGAAACCGACCAACCCGATCAATTCGACCCGAGTTGGTCGATTTTCTAGTATTTTAGGTTGCCTTTGGTTCAAAAATTTTCCAATTCAACCAAGTTTGATCGATTTCACTTTGGCCATTTGTAAACCAACCAAAATCGAACGACCTAAGTCACCTAACCATGGACTATATATTTTACATTTTAAATATAATTTTTAATATAGAAAAGTGAATTTTTTTTCATATTTCTTATTCTAAAATGTTTTACATCATAAATCTAATTTTTTTAATTTATTTTTTAATAATTATACTATAATTTTTAAAATTAAATTTAATTCTTAAATTTAAATCTTTTGAACCAACTGACCAAACCAAAAAATCGACCCAAACCAATATAACTTGAGTGAGTTGATTTTCACAAAAGGTCAGTCGGTTTCAGCTGACCAACTCCCCAACCTGACCAGGTAAATTTGGTTGGCCAAATAGCCTGCGACCGAACCAAACCAACTCATAAACATTCATAATTTGAGCTAAATTAATAGTGTCATCCCTTATAAATAACAATAGTTTAATCCCCAAAAATTATTGAAAACTTATAGAAAAAATACACAATTATTGAAAATATATTGATAATAAAAAAAATACAATAATTACAAAAATTCAATAAGTACTAAAAGTATATTAACTTAGTTAATAAATAGAATAATCTCAAATAATAGTTTAATCTATAATAAATATTAATCAATAAGTTATAACAAAAATACAATAAATTAAATTTAAAAATTTCACTAATAGTACTTTAACTCTTAATAATTATCGAAAGCTTTCTATTAAATAACAAAACAAAATAAATTTATACATAGTCATTTAAAATGCATTTATCACAAAAACAATTTACTGAAATACAATAAATATTAATTTTAGTATATATAATTATATAATAAATACAGATTAAGAGTTTAAAATTATTATTAATAAATATTAATTTTTTAAAAGTTATTTTCTTGAATTATTACTTGATATAAATAAAATTAGTTATTTACAATATTATGTAAAAATATTAAATTATTACTAATTTCAATATTATGTTATAATTAATTCTCTACTTTTCAAAAATTTTTAAATTTATTACATAATTTCATTATTTTAACTATTTAAAATCTAGTTATGTTAAATATTTTGTTATTTAAAATACCCAGTTATTTAAATACTTAAACAATATGTAAAATATTTAAATTTTAAAATATTAGTTATGTATGGAATTTAATTATTCATAAAATCATAATTTATACTATTATTACATAATTTCATTATTAATTTTGTAATATATTAAATTATTATTAAATTAAATATTATGTTATAATTATTTTTCTGCCTTAAAGAATTTTTTAAAATTTATTACATAATTTCGTTATTTTAACTATTTAAAATTCAGTTATTTAAATATTTAAATAATCTAGAAAATATTTATTTTTTTTGGAATTTTATTTATTTAAAGCTATTACATATTATTAAATATTCGAAAAACATTTAAATTGATGATCAGGAAAACCATAATTTAAATTGTTAGTACATAATTTTATGATATATTTTGTAAAAATATAAAATTATTTATTAGATAATTTCGCTATTTTAACTATTTAAAATATAGTTATGATAAATACTTAGTTATTTAAATATTTAAATAATATATAAAATATTTAAAATTTTTTGTTATTTGAATTTTATGTATTTAAATCTATTACATATTATTAAACATTTGAAAAGCATTTAAATTGATCATCCAGAAAAACACAATTTAAATTGTTAGTACATAATTTCGTGATATATTTTGTAAAAATATAAAATTATCTTTTTTGTTTTTAATAAATATTTTAAAGTTATTATATAATTTTGTTAGAATAATTAAATAATTTTTAATTTTTTTTTAATCCAGACTTTCTTTAGATAGATTTAGATAAAAAGTAGGGGAGAGGATAAATAGGAATTAGAGATAATTTTGGAGAGAAACACTCTACTAAATTAGAGATAATTGTGGAGATAAATAGGAATTAGAGATAATTTAGAAGATAAATAGGAATTGGAGATAATTCTGGAGAAAGTAGGGGAGGTAGTTTAGGATAAATTTTAGGAGAAGAGATTATTTAGGTTATTGGGAAAGTGTATCTTATTGGTTGTTTAAAAAATGACATGGAATAAAAAAACAAAAAAGGAGAAAATTTCTTGACGGCTTTGTTTTATATAGATACATAGATAGATAGATAGATAGATAGATAGATAGATAGATAGATAGATAGATAGATAGATTGATTGATTGATTGATAGATAGATAGACAGACAGACAGATAGATAGATAGATAGATAGATAGATAGATAGATAGATAGATAATCATGCCATAAGTTCCTTAATCAATTGCAAGGTATCTTGCCATATATGAAGGCATGAGATTTAATTTATATAACTACATGTTCTTTGTGAGTTCATGGTAAGGTTAATGGACTTCACATGCACTTTGAGGGTGTTTGGTTCCGTTTACGTTTATTAGATAAACACTGCCATCTCAACGACAGTTTAGCTTTTGGGCTATTAAATGTTTTTTGGATTCAAAAATGGTGTTTGGTGCAACCGTTTATTGAAAAAGCACTAATAAGTGTTTATTTATTGATTTTCATGAAAAGAGTCATTGAGCAACGGCTGGCCTTTTCACGAAACGCACGATGATGTGGAGCTAACGTGTAATCTAACTTGGCACACTCGGTTTTTTGATCCGATAGATCATGGATCTACCATCCCAAAAGAAAAAACGCAATTGAAGCCCTAACCATGACAAGTTTAGAGCTAGACAACGCAAACGCTCAATGGAGCAAGGGGAGTTCTTTCTTTTCACACCATTGACGCTAGCCACTGAACGCCAATAAGAGCTTGCCATTGATACCCCCTTATTCCTCTACCGACAGCAAGGCAAGTGTTTTATATTTTCAACTTTTTCAATAATTAATAATTATTCAAATCATCGATTAACCCATTTGACCTAATCCACTAAACCATGACCCCAAAAAAAGTTTGATTTCTATGTTGATTTTAAATTTTGTATTACATTTCTATTATTGATAAAATTATATTCTATGTACAATATTTATTTTTGTTCAATATAATTAATGTATAATATTATAGATGTGCCCAATATTTTATTTTTTATAAATATATAACATTATATCTTATGTATAACATTTATTTTTTTTATCCTTTGTATTTTCTATTTATAAAAAAATTATTATTTAACTATGGCATCATTTAATTTTTAGGTTGATTTTAATTTTGGCATTCCATTTTCATCATTTATAAAAGTTCTTCTTATATTTAATACTTATTTTTGTTCAGTATAATGAATATACAATATTAGTGGTGTGCCCAATTCTTTTTATTTTTTATTATTTAATTATGACATTATTTATTAACGCATTTGACCCCAAATGATTGAATTGCTTACCCACCACCAAGAGGGAAGAAAATTATTTTGTTTTCAAATTATTTTTTAATATATTTATTTTTATATTATTAAAATTAATATTGTGGATTTAATTAGTAGAATTTATTGATGAGAAAAAATATATCTTAAATATATGATTTAATAAGAGAATATACCTTTAGATTTGAGATTTAGTGAGAGATAATAAGAAAACACTTTTACTTCCAATTGGTTTTAAATTTTACATTCCATTTCCATATTAATAAATAAATTTCTTATTTATCATCTATGTTTTCAACCTGTTGTTGACTTGGCCGATTGAATTGTTCGAACCGTCACTCGGCCTTGATCTTGGGTTTGGTTCTATTGAAACACTCCCCCTTTCAGTTAAAAACCATCTAACTCGGGTGGTTCAACCATTGTCCCTTTTGACCCATTGCAGGTTGCGCATTTAATTATGTGCAAGCTTTTGGAAGCCATAACTTTGCACTCTGATGTCTGATTGGTGTTATCTTTTCTTTTCGTGAAAAAAAAAACCTTTTTTGGCCCCAAATTGCAATTTTTAATATTTTTATAAATAAAAAAATTAAAATCTGAATGCAGGCTCCGTTTACGTTTATCAGATAAACGCTGCCATCTTAGTGCCAGCTTAGCTTTTGGGTTATTAAATGTTTTTTGGATTCAAAAATGGTGTTTGGTGTGACCGTTTATTGAAAAACACTAATAAATGTTTATTTATTGATTTTCATGAAAAGTGTCGTTGAGCAACGACTGGCCTTTTCACGAAACGCGCGATGATGTGGAGCTAACGTGTAATCTAACTTGGCACACTCGGTTTTTTGATCCGGTAGATCGCGGATCTACCATCCCAAAAGAAAAAACGCAATTGAAGCCCTAACCACGACAAGTTCAGAGCTAGACGACACAGACACTCAGTGGAGCAAGGGGAGTTCTTTCTTTTCACACCATTGATGCTAGCCACTGAACGCCAGTAAGAGTTCACCGTTGATACCTTCTTATTCCCCTGCCTTGCCGTCGGCAAGTGGTTTTTCTCTGACAAATTGAGACATTTTCTTCTTATTTTTGTAGGCTTATAACCTGTCGACAAGCTCCTTCATATGCAGTTAATCCATTCTCATCACTGCTTCTTTTGCCCATTGATTGGTATGTTCACCATTAATCCCTTGCATTCGATAAACTACCGTTTCTATGCTACAAACTTCAAATATGATAACACTTATCTTTTGTCATTTGTTCTATTGTTCAACAAAAAATGATCCAGATCATTTGTTCTGATAACACATACAACAATTTTCTTTTGTCGTTTGTTCTCTTCTTCATCGTTGCTTTTGCCGTTTGTATGCTACTATTATTGTCTTGTATTCTATCCATCTGAAACATGGGTTCTCCCTTTCCACCACTAACCTGAAAGATTGGTAGAGGGAGAGAAAGAGAGAGAGAGAGAGAGTCGAAGTGAAAGTGTCATATATCTACCGTTGGATGTGGGTTACATCATATTTCCCCCGTTGGATCTGAAAACCGGTCTTTAAATGCAAACACATGTAATTTGGACCATTGGATTGACTAATGGATCGTATACACCAAAGTGAAAAGTGTCACACTGAAACATCCATATGATTGTTTCTTGAAACGCGCCACCAAATAGGAAAAGTGAGAAAACGTTTATATTGTGTTGAGTTGTAAAGGAGCGTTTCTTGAAACGCCCAAACCAAACAAAAAAGCGTTTAAAGTGGGCATTTATCAGATAAACGCCCATCCAATAAACATAAACGGAACCAAACACATACTTTATTTGCCCCCACCCCTTCCTCCCTACAAAAAAAAATTAAGAAAAAAATGATACTTCTCCAAACCAACCCTTCCACTACAACCGACTCTATACTTAGATGCCTTAGCATTTCACCATAGCTAACCTAATTCCACATGTCTCCGTTGATTTGCTTTAGCATTTCAAATAATTAGATGCTATGAATCACCCATTATAGATAGTTAGACACACTCAGGTATAGTGTTAGAATGGGCTTCCGGTAAACAAATCTATACTACTTTAAAAAGTACGAATAGGCTCGAGAATGTTTTTAGAATTTTCTAATGACAGAATTTACCCCTCTATATTTAAATTTATTGAAAAAAATGAGGGCAAATAGGGTAGTTGGTTATTGATATTAAATGAATTGTAAAGAGGTAATTTCAAGATACTCAATGCATTCAATTCTCTCTCATTAAATCCGGTACTAATTTGCACTTTCCTTCATTGAATCATATATTTAAGGATTTTTTGTTTTTTTTTCTCATCATTAAATTCTATAATTAAATCCTTACATAATAAATTAATAATTTTTACCTTTAATATCTACCTGGAAAAAAGTAGTGCTTTCATGTAGGTGGTGGTAAGAAATTAAACCATTTGGGTCAAATGGGCCAATCTGTGTTGCTACAATTAAATAATAAAATTCAAAAATATATAAAATGCAAAAAAACATCTAGAAATTAAAAAAATAGGAACAATTTTAACATCATATATTTGACATATTAAACAATAATAAATATGATTAAACAATGTTTTAAAAACCGGCCCAGAGGCTAACCCGCTTTTGCCTTTGGATCATGGGTCACCAGTTCAACTATCAAGGTCAAACGTGTCAAACCGCTCTGCATCAACACTATATATATNTGTGTGTGTGTGTGTGTGTGTGTGTGTGTGTGTGTGTGTGTGTGTGTAAAAATACATATTTTATCAATAAATAGTATAATTATGTTTTACATATACTATAGTTTTGTTTTGCATATATTTTATAATTATGTTTTGCTTATATTATATATGTATTATGTTACATTTATTTATGTTTTTTAATTCAGATTTTAATTTTTTTATTTATAAAAATATTAAAAATTGCAATTTGGGGCCAAAAAAGGTTTTTTTTTTCACGAAAAGAAAAGATAACACCAATCAGACATCAGAGTGCAAAGTTATGGCTTCCAAAAGCTTGCACATAATTAAATGCGCAACCTGCAATGGGTCAAAAGGGACAATGGTTGAACCACCCGAGTTAGATGGTTTTTAACTGAAAGGGGGAGTGTTTCAATAGAACCAAACCCAAGATCAAGGCCGAGTGACGGTTCGAACAATTCAATCGGCCAAGTCAACAACAGGTTGAAAACATAGATGATAAATAAGAAATTTATTTATTAATATGGAAATGGAATGTAAAATTTAAAACCAATTGGAAGTAAAAGTGTTTTCTTATTATCTCTCACTAAATCTCAAATCTAAAGGTATATTCTCTTATTAAATCATATATTTAAGATATATTTTTTCTCATCAATAAATTCTACTAATTAAATCCACAATATTAATTTTAATAATATAAAAATAAATATATTAAAAAATAATTTGAAAACAAAATAATTTTCTTCCCTCTTGGTGGTGGGTAAGCAATTCAATCATTTGGGGTCAAATGCGTTAATAAATAATGTCATAATTAAATAATAAAAAATAAAAAGAATTGGGCACACCACTAATATTGTATATTCATTATACTGAACAAAAATAAGTATTAAATATAAGAAGAACTTTTATAAATGATGAAAATGGAATGCCAAAATTAAAATCAACCTAAAAATTAAATGATGCCATAGTTAAATAATAATTTTTTTATAAATAGAAAATACAAAGGAAAAAAATAAATGTTATACATAAGATATAATGTTATATATTTATAAAAAATAAAATATTGGGTACATCTACAATATTATACATTAATTATATTGAACAAAAATAAATATTGTACATAGGATATAATTTTATCAATAATAGAAATGTAATACAAAATTTAAAATCAACATAGAAATCAAACTTTTTTTGGGGTCATGGTTTAGTGGATTAGGTCAAATGGATTAATCGATGATATGAATAATTATTAATTATTGAAAAAGTTGAAAATATGAAACAATTGTATACTCTTATGTGTTTCTATTAGGGGCATTTACTATAACACACTTTTAGGGATGGCAATTTTTCCCATCCCCAACGGGGACCTGACTTCCCCGACCCGATGGGACCAGGGATGGGAATTGTCTTGGCGGGATGGGGGTGGGGACAGGGATGGGAATTGAGATCCCTGCCCCGACCCTAATCATATATATGCATATATATATATATATATATTAAATGTTATTTATATTATATATATATAACAAAACATATTTAAAACATTATTTATAATTTAAAATTTTTAGTAGTAGTAGTAGTAGGAGTAGGAGGAGGATGAGTAGTAGTAGTAGTAATAATTATTATTATTATTTAAAATTTATGCACATGCACATTTAGCACAAGTATTTAAGTTTATTTTTAATCATATGGTTACTTTTATTAATTTTCAATTTATATCTTAACTATTATATATCTAAAACTCAAGTAATTAATATGGAAAAAAATCATACGTGCGTGCTTAATTACTAGTAGATATGAAGTGGCAATGGTGAAAGTAAAATGCAAAATTAACTTGACATATTTACTCATATTTATAAATATATGCACATTTATTCCTTTGCGTATATTTTCCTTTTAGGCTACATTTGTTTTCGGTGCAAACCTTTATTGATGTAAAAGTATATCGATGGAATTCAACACTGATCAATTTAAATGAGTGAACCATTGAAACTTCAAAAAGTGTGGTTGTCGATGTAAAACTCAATTGTGTGTAGAGTTTACATCGATTTTTAATGTAAAACTTACATTCCATCTAAAGGCCAATAAATACAAATTGGGAATGGAGTTTTACACTGGTCCAACCTTAAAGAATCAATTTCATAGTATATAAAATTTTAGGCCAAAATTCATGAAGCATAAAATCATCTTAAGATGATTTTTCTTACTTTTCCATTTTTTTTTCTATCAAAAAAAGCAAATAAAAAGTATTCTTCTTGCAAATTCTAAGTAGTGTGTTTAACGCAAGGTATTAAATTTGTCATTGACTTGGACCATTTGGCCTAAAAACCAGCATGGGTTCTAGTTATATTTTATTTTAGATTTGTAATTTTTCCAAAAACTATTGCATTCAGTGTTTTCACCTCGTCGTTGACTTGATTGGTTTAACCGCTCGAACTGTTATCTAGTCAAGATTCTGGATCCAATTTGAATAAAACCTGGAGAAGGTCAAAAAACTATTGATGTGGTAAAAAACCGTATGACTCAGTCGGTTGGACCATTAACCCTTTTGACCTGGTGCCCAAGTCATAGGTTGCATATCAATTGTATATGCAAACTTTAGGAGGCCATAACTTTGCACTCCAATGTTCTATTGAAGTGAATTTTTTAAGATTTTGGGTAACTTTTTGAAATCTATGTGTTTCAAGGTGCCAACTTGCCCTTTTTTTTTCAAAAAACCCCCCTTTTGGCCTCAAAATGCAATTTTTAATATTTTTTACAAATATAAAAAATAAAAATTAAATTTTAAAACATAAACTAAATATAAAATATTTCATATATTACATGTAAAACATAATTATACATTATTTATTGATAAAATACATATTTATACATACATACATACATACATACATATATGAATTTTCATGTGACTAACATGACACAGTCTGACCCATCTAACCCAACTGGTCGAACTAGTGTCCCGCGACCCGAAGGCAAAAACAGTTTGACCTATTGGTATTTAAAACACTGTTTGAATTGGTAGGTGTTTGGCATCAGTGCTAGGAACACTGCATTGTTTTCTCATAAAAATGGTACTGGGCATGTGTGAGTTGTAAGCACCATTTTTGAGAAAAATGATGCTTATTTTTTGTTTGGAAATGGTACTGCCACATAGGTTGTTTTCTGGGAAAACAACACTGGTTTGTTTGGTATCAGTGTTGTAATACTGTTAACATTGGTCATATTATCCAACGTTCCAGATGATGCCACATCATTGCACCACCGGCAACATTAAGCTGTTTTCTAAGAAAACATCGAATTTGGTGTTGCTTTAGACCATACTTCTCTCGATTTTCATGATGTGGTTTGAAGCAACATTTTTTTTTCTGAAAAAACGGTATCAAATAAGAGATCATTTTTTGAAGCACCACTTTTTCTGATGTGGACCATTTTCTCAAAAAACGACATCGATGCAAAATACCCACTTGATCAACAACCCACTAACCTGATAGTCGAACCGTCTACCTCTTCAACCTAAACAATGTTTTTTTAGGCCAATTTTTTCATTTTAATTATTTTTTTAAGGAAAATTCCACTTTAGTACCCTGAACTTTGGGGGTAGTGCCAAGTTAGTATCCAAACTTTCAAACATGTCACGGTAGTACCTAAACTTTCAAAAAGTGTCAAGTTGGTACCAACCATTAACTAACCATCAGTTATTTGTTGAAAACGTCAAAACTACCCTTCAAAAGAAGACACTGTTCATTGTCTTATACCTTGAGACTGAACAGGTTGTCTTCAAAGAAAAAGAGAGAAAAAACATGAAAATATGATAGAGGGAAAGAATAACTGAAAGCAAAGAAATAACTAGATAAGAATGTGTCTCAAATCTAAAGGTAGAAGACAATGACTTAATTAGTCTAGAATGTCAAACACCGCAATCGATTCAGTCTCAAGGTAGAAGACAATGAACAATGCTTTCTTTTTAAGGGTAGTTTTAACATTTTCAATAAATAATCGACTGTTGATTAGCGATAGGACTAACTTTACACTTTTTGAAAGTTTAGGTACTGTAGTGACACGTTTGAAAGTTCAGGTACTAACTTGACACTACCCCCAAAGTTTAGGGTACTAAAGTGAGATTTCTTATTTTTTAATATCTTAAAATATCACGAACTAATCTCTTTAAACAAAATGATCAAACTGTTGGCCCGAAAACTAGTGGCCAAAGTGAATCTGGCTCCAGATCAATTTTTAAAACATTGGTTTAATGTTTTACTTGACCCACTCTAGTATCTAACCAGAAAGAAATTCCTATTCGTTTTATCACAGTCAATGCAGGCCCCATGCGGGATGCGTATTGTACAAAGTACAAAATACTGAAATAGCACACACAACCTTACTTCCATAGTGTTTGGCATTGATGTCATTTTCTGTTTGGTACAAAATAATGAAACGACACCATGTAGATGCCACATCAGAGAAAGCGGTGCTTTAAACAGTGTCCTCTTGTTTGATACCATTTTTCTAGAAAAAAATGTTGCTCTAGACCACACCATAGAAATCAGGAAAGTATTATCCAGAGCAATGCCAAATTCAATGTTTTCTGAGTAAATGGTGCATTAATGCCAACGGTGCAATGATGTGGCATCAATATGGCATAATCTTGAAAATTGAATAATATAGACCATGTTGAAAATGTTATTACTAGTAGAGGTGTAAAGTGGGGCCGAGACAGGCTGTAGGCCGTGCCGTGGGCTTGGGTCGTGCCGGACTAAGCCACAAGGCGGGCCTTCGGCATGGGCTGAACCGGGCTAAACTGAATGGATATCTTATATCTACAAATAACGAATTTACAATTGTCAATTACCCAAAAAATAAATAAATAAAAGTATAAAACAATTTAAATAGGAATTTTATTTCATTTAAATTTGAACGAATAATGATACAAATTACAAAGCATACAAATATTGAAATTATGAAATAAACAATGGTTGGATACTTCATACTTCATACTTGGATGAAAATACATATACATTAATAGCAAATAAATTAAGTAAAATTAAAACAAAAATTACAATAATTTGAAAAAAAATAAAAATTTGTGGGTTATTTGTTAAAATTTACATATACATTATGATGAAAGCGTTCACACACACTTTCATCATATGCTTCATGTGAAAAATGAAATATCCAGTGTATGTAGTAGTATCATCCCCTCCTTTGTCTTGTAATTGTAAAGTTATAATCTATATCCTGCATCATGATTCATGACTGCATCTAGCCAACCCTGATACAGTGGTACCTGTAGGTCTTGCACTAAAACAATTAACCAAGACTCAAATGGAACTGTAGCCTATGGACACCGAAGGGGTTAGTAGATCAAGGATCACGTGCCATGGCGGGATTGGCGGCAAGAAATGTTTTCTGACTTCTCCCAATATTTTTAAAATTTATTTTCCATTATTTCAACAATTCATTTAAATTATGAGTTATTTCTTCTTCCTTCTCATGTGTAAGAAAATGTCTGGTCAAATAGCCAGTACCACCCTTTGCTACAATAGCTAGAGTCTTTTCTACATTTTTGGCAAACTCTTCTTTTTCCTTTTCCCTCAACATCCTCTATTTTAAATATTTTCCAAATTGGGCTATTAAACTTGGGGTTTTGAGAAGAACTGGCCATTTTTTTTTCAATTTCTCAAAAAATAAAATTAATTTAATTGGACTTACCCCGGTCCCGGGTTGTTGGTTCAGAATCCCAAATTGATTTAAACAATTAAAGCCTTTCAACGTGACAACGTCCAAGCCTCCAAGCCTCTACCTCCCAAATTGCTAACTTGGAGAATCAGACTGTGAGATTATTAGAGTTCACTCAAATAGTTAGATTGCATAGAATGTATGAAAGACTGAGGGAGGGAAGACTGAAGAGATTAAGATAATAACTTAATAAGAGAATCGTTGAATGTTGATTGTTGAATTGGTGTGATGAGAAGAATGGTGGATGATAGGGTTATTTATAGGAATTAAAAATAATTCAATTGCCTAAAATACCCTAAAAACCAACTATTTTTTAGTTGTTGGGAGGGGTATTTTGGTCATTGTAAAGTTATTTTATAACTTTACCCAAAAAGCCCCCATAAACTAGTTGTTATATAGTTGTTGGGGGCATTTATATCTGTTGGGGGGTATTTTTGTAAAAACCCCTCAAAAGGTAAAACTAGTCATTGGGCCCCTTGGGGGGGGGGGGAATGGCGATATTCCAGATGGGCTGCACTCGGCCTGATATGGACCTTGCGGGCCATGCCATGTCGGCCCGTGATGGGTTGTAGTACGAGCCATGCCGCGGGCTGAGCCATACCGGCACACGGGCCACGAGCGACATGGCATGAATAATCGTGTCATACTGTACCAACCCGTGAACCTCAAACCTCAAACCCAACACGGCACAAACCTTCGTGCCGAGCCTGGCACGGCCCATGGGCCTTTGTGCCAGACCGTGCCAGGCCGGTCCAATTTTGTGCCGGGCCACATGATTTACACCCCTAACTGCCATCACCGATGCCAAACAAAACCAGTACTATTTTCTCTATGTGGCAGTACCGGTTTTAAATAAAAAAATAAACACCTTACAATAGAAAACGGTGCTATGTTTCCAACACCTACTTCATTGAACATCGATTTTGCTAAAACCAGCCGGACTTGGGATGGGCTTCGGGTTCGGGCCCAGCTTTGGCCGGTAATAGTCCTGCAGCAGTACACTGCACACTCTGCTCCTTCCGGCTGGTCAGTCTCTCTGGCACCGACAAGCTCGGTTGGCAAAAAATATAAAATGAATACCATCCATAAAGAAGTCTACAAATAGGATGGTTGTGATGTTTTTTTTTTTTTTGACTTGGACTTCGAAGTGGGCCCATATCACAGCATCTCATCCATGACCGTACGGCCCACGCGTATCTTATTATCATACACGGATGCTGCAAGACAACAAATCTTTCCAAATTTTCGTCCTTGCTTCCCAGACGCAGACTACAATTTTATACGATTTTTTTTGGTGGATCTACAATATCAATATTATACGATGATCCATGACCGTATTCTTTAAAAAAACAAGCCCATATCACAGCATTGTAACTTTGTAAGCTTAAACGTTACTTAATGGGCCCTCAGAATAAAACGATCAAAGCCGTCTGTTGATGAATTCAATTCAGCAGCCTGATTCCGTAAAAGTCCGATATGTCATGTTCAGCAGCTTAGCGTTTCTTTCAGAAGATCTGATGAAAGCTCAGCATTTATTTTAGAAGATCTGATGAAAGCTCTGTATGATCCGACAGTTCTCTATATGCTCCATAATGGCACAATCCACATCGTACACTGTTCACTGGTCCCATGAATGCATTTTCTTCTTTTTTCAACTCTTTTACCCTACGAGGCATAAATCTCAAACGTCTGATTATTCCATCTCCTCCATGATGAAACATTGACATAAAATTTGAACCAATAGGGTTGTTTCGTTGTAAGCCTAATTTGTTAATGGCTATGGACCCACCATTTAGTTGACTTAAAGTCAACTTCATCTACTTGTTTGGAAGAAGGCTCCTTTCAAGTTTTAAGGAATGAATTGTTTGTATCAAAAGGAAAAAAAAAAGGAAGGAATGAATCAATGAATTGTGATTGAGGATTAATTAGAAACAACAAAAAAATAAATAATAAAAGGTAAGCATTTAAAAAATGATGAGAAATTAATCATTTAACAAAGTAAATTTTCTTGGGGTGCAAGGAATACGAAGATTATGGGTTCAGGTTACCACGAGACAAACCATATAAAAAAAATAAATAATTGAATAAATATGCTATAAAATGGGCATTGGATTGGATTCGGTAAGGGGTATATCCGGTCCCAACAATTTGACTGATCTGAATCCAATAAGAATCAGTCGGATTTTAAAAATTATGATTTGAATTTGAATATTTTATTGAATATCTGAATTTGATTCTGAATTGAAGTTCGATCCTATTAAGTTCGATTTGAATTTGATTCGTTTATAATTGGATTATCCTATCTAATTCGATGTAATTCGATTTAATTCAATTTAAATATATGCTCATATATTCTTAAAAATTATATTATATTTATCAATAAAATTGGTCTTATTACTCTTAATGTTATATTTTTCACTAGATTGTCATATGTTATTTTATATAAATAGTTTTCAATTCTATAATATATTATTAAAGCCATTTTTATCTCATCTTATTAATAATATATAATATATTAGTCATTTTTAGTCTAATTTATTCATACTATTTAATATCCTATTACAACCCGAATTCGATTCGAATTCGTTAAATATTTGATAAGTATGATCCAATTCGGATTTCGAATGTTAACAAGTATGATCCAATTCGGATTTCGAATGTTAACAAATCGAACTCGGATATAAGACATATCCGATTTGATCCGATCCGTTTGCAGTCTTAATACATAATACATAATATATTATATTTCATAATTAACGAATTGAATAGGATCGGATCGTGGTGGATTGAATTAGAATATATTCGAATGTGATCAGATCGGTCGAATCGAATTCGGATTTCAATCGCAACTGATCCGACTTATCTGCAGCCTCAGTACCAAAGCACAAAATCTCGGAGAGATATATTTGCGAATAGTGAAGTTTCGGATATACAGTTGTGGACGGTGAAGTTTCCGTTTCGAGACGAAATTCAGGAACCAGTAAGTAACGAAACTCTTGTGGCGTTTCCGTGAATAAGAAGAAGACGAGGGCTTTAATAAAAAGACAAGGAGAGGAGGAGCTGTAAAGATGGAAATCCACGACGCTTCCTTTTCGGAAACCGTAACAAACTATACTCCTCTGACTAATGTCTAATAGTGGTGGCGCCGCATGGCATGTCATGCTCATGCTGTCATGCATGCATTAGGTATACATGGTAAGACAGATGGTGTAAGCCGTAACTCGTAAGGGAGGGAGAGTCATGCATCATGCATGCACATGCTCCATACTCATGCCATATGGCGGTTCATCGGCTTTCCGTTTATTTTTTTACATTTAATAATATTAGCTTTCCTCCTCGTTAATGCATTTGACCGCTTGGGGAAAGGTGAGGGCGAGTGAGAGAGAGTCTGTGAGAGCCAAAGGAGAAGAAAGGGAGAGGGAAGAACAGAGCAACAGAGATCAGACAAGAATATATATATATATATGTAGAGAATCAACCAAGGTATCATTATAAGATTTTTTTTTTTTTTTAATTTTTCTTGGGTTCTTCACTTCTTCTATAGAGATTTGTGTTGCCTTCACGCTCTGTGTAGTTTACTCTCCATCTATTTCTTTGGGTTTTGGGTTTTTCTCAGGCAAGTAATTGGAAATAACCCGAAAGGATTTTGTCATGTTGTGAGGAGATAAATCGCAGCCATAGATTCGTCATCCTTTTGTTTTTTTTTTTTGTTTTCGTTTTTAATTTTTTAATCTTTTGTTCGCTCTTTTTATGTTTTAGTTGGTGATTGGGTTTCTCTTTTTCGTTGGAAGAAAGAAGGAAGGGGTTTTCCTGAAGAAGCAGAGAGAGAGAGAGAGAGAGAGGGAGAGGAGAAAAGGAGGTGGGAGTGACGAATTTATGTCGGCTAGTTTTGATCTGTTGATTAGAGCTCCGGAGCAGCTCTGGCTTTCTTCTCTGTTTCTCTCATTCTCGAGTTTCTTCACTTTCTTCTTCTTCTGGCTCTGCATGCGACTTTCACCTCTCCCGCACTGGACGAAAAAGGGGTCGCTAACCGATTCGATGCGCTTGAGGTCAAAACGGTATACTTTATTTTTTCTTTCATGAATGTCTGATATCTTGTTTCTCTTTATTTGTCTCTATATTTTGCGATGTGGGTTTTTAATGGGTTTTGGGGTTTTGGGTTTTTGCAGGACTGTTTCGAGAGTAGAATGCTTTGTGGGTTTTCACATAAAGCGATTTTTATATCTCTTTTTGTTCTTGAGAGGAGTTCTTACTTGATACCGAGGCTTTGAGAGATTTCTTTCTAATATATTTCTTTTCTCTGAGATATTTTTTGGTTCTTTTCTTCGGGGGTTGGGATTTGCGGAAGATTTTATTTTGCATTCTTTCTAGAAATGCCAGGCCCTCAAAGGCAGCTTTTGAATCAAGATAAGGTATGTAAGAAGCAGAAGAAGAAACAAAGCTTTATCAGCGAAGAGATGGAGACCAAAACGATGAGAAAAATCCGTGTTATCTGTTACGACCCCGATGCGACTGATTCTTCGTCCAGTGAAGACGAAACTAATGAAAGGAGGAATGGCGTGGGTTGTAAACGTCTGATTCGTGAGATTCGTGTTCCGATTTCTCCTTTTCAATCATCTTTTGCTGAAACAGAGAGCTCTTCTCAAGATAGTAACAATGGTGCCAAAACCCCTAACAAGTCTGGCAAAAACCCTAGTAAAAGGGGTTTGACGAGGACGCCCAGATCTTCTTCCAAATACAGGGGCGTTCGTCAGAGGAGATGGGGCAAATGGGCTGCGGAGATTCGAGACCCTATCCGAGGGGTTCGAGTCTGGTTGGGTACTTATGATACTGCTGAAGAGGCCGCTGAGGCATATGAAGCCGCTTCGAAGAGTTTTCAGATAGAGAGCATGTCTCTCTCAGGCGGGCGCATCAAAAACAACGATGGCAACCACAATACACCATCGTCTTCTGCAGCAGGTTCTATGACTCAGTCCTGTGTTTCTGAGGACTCTGAGAGTCTTTTCTCTCACTCGTCCCCATCTTCGGTTCTCGATGTCTCCACTGCAGCCTCACATGTGGCTTGCGCTGGCTCGCAAACCAAAGAAGAACAACATTCCACAAGAAATGCAGAGTCGCAGCAGCCACAACCAGAAAAGCATCAGCCCATCTCAGATTTCCTAGAGGAGGAACCATTGCCAGTAATTTCATCACCAATGGCGGAAGATCTTGAGCTTAGTTTTGAGTTGGATTCATTCCTCGTCAACGATTTTGGGCATGCTTTTGAAGATTTCTACGACTTCTCTGAGATTCCACTCTACGGATTTGAAGACCGTGACCCGAGTGATCTTCCCAACTTTGACTTCGATCTGGGCGCCGAAGAATTGGCGTGGATTGATGAATCCCTTAATATTGCCTGCCCATAAGTTTTGTAGTTAGGAGTTTGAGCTATTTGTTAGTCGTTACAGTGGTTCATTTATCTCTTTTTAAATTCTTAGGAGCTTAAGGAAGAAGCTCTTGAGAGAGAGAGAGAGAGAGAGAGAGAGAGAGGGTTTTGTGGTTGAGTTCGTTTATTTGTTTATACAGAGAGATGAGTTCGGAGTGCGGGGGAGAGTTCTTGGGTTTTTCTGTGCTATTAGAGCCGTCCCAAGATTTTCTACTTTCCTCAACAAGAGAGTCATCAGAAGTAGTGTTGAACCGGTCAAGATATTGTTCATCTCTCTGCACTTTTCTCCCGGTCTTTCAACTTTGTGTTTGGTTGAGATTGAGCAGCTATGCTTGATTTCTTTTTTAATTGATGGAATATAATATTATGAGTTTAGTATTTTATGTGGAATTTTACATCATTTGTTTGACATTATTGAGGGAGGTTGTTGAAGCATCTTCTTTGCATTACGAAGATAAAGAATTGGATTCTTTTGTAGCAAATTGATTATGGAGGAAGGTGGGTTTTTAATTATATAATTCTAAAATCAAATTAAATTTTGTGATTCAAGTATTATCTATCTCTTTTTTTTCAAGCTCTAACCGTTCGTTCTATTGATCTCGTGGCTTGAATGGGTGTTTTTTCTATTCATCCTGGTATTTTTCTTTCTACTTTTCAGTCTTATGGATTGTCTGTCTTTAGTATTTATATTTTACCTACTTTTTCAAGCTTTAACCCCCTTCGTCCTCGTAGGGGATGGCTGAATTTATTGTTGCTGGCAGTGGTGACTCGGCTTTTCTTTTTCTTTCTGTTAATTCTCTGGGTTGATAAACAGCTTTTGGTTTTAGAGAGAGACACTCTGCGTGCTCTAAGTGCTAACTACCATGGGTACATTGCTCTCTTAACAGACGGACCTCTCGGTTCTCTCCAGGGAAGGTGGTTTGGATGGCTGTCTTGTGAGTTTGTGAGCACTTGAGCTCTCTTTTTTCTGGCCGTTGGAATGGATTTGGTGATAAGATTGTGGATTATTGGATCATTCTATGCATCTCTGTTCTCGATGTCCATTTTGCTCTTTCCACATCAGCTGTTGTGCCTGTGTACAGCGTTTTCATCGTTCGATCTACTACAACAGGGTACAGCGCAAGTCTAGCTGTAGTCCAGCCCAGATGAAGACAAGAGAACGTTGAATTTCTGGATTATTGAATTATTTTAATAAGATATATGTATTTGTTGTGTAGAACTTGTGGGAATTCACATCTGCGCCCCACGGAGCGCATCCCACTGCGCATCCCAACCCAATGTGTATGTGTAAGTAAACTCAACTAACTCATGCATATAGCTTGACGAAGGGAATGTCACGTTTTCAACGCATGGCCTGGAACCTGTGACTGTGAGCTTCATTTTCATGGAGAGAGGGGATTGCTAATCCTTTGTAAAAGGGTTTCCAACTTTCCACTGTTTCTTTCACTTTGTTTGGAGCTGATTACTGTGGCAAACTCGCAGTTTTGCAAAGCCCAGGCTTTCGGTGGAGACTGTGTTGTGTATAGTATTTGTAACTTTATAAGGCTAAGCATTGGAGAAGTAGCCAAGTTTTCAAATGGGAGTTGGCACGTGCTAACATTGAACGCCAAACCAAACCCTATGGTCTATGGCCTATGTATGGGAATTGGGATATCATTAAAATAGCACCGGCTCCTCCTTTCTAGTGGGTGGCAAAGGAAACTCGATGTGGGTGCGTGCTCACTTTCTAGAGTGTCTAAAATCGAGGCCCAACCCAACTCATTATCACCCAAATATATTGTAAGCTTGCAAAAGGCAAGAAGCTTGGGTCTTTGGGTCTGGCTCTACATTGGTTTGTGAAATGAAGTGTGGCATATACTGTCGAACCTTAGAAGAAACGTTAGAAACTTTTAAAATAGAGGGCATAAATCAAAAGGGCTCCAAGCCATCTCATTATGCTAATTTTTTGTTCAGCTCTCAAGTCTAAAGTCTGAACAAACAATCGACTCTGAGAGAGCCTGACTCCTGACGCTCTGATTACAAAAGGACCAAACCACAATAGCACAACTTGTGCTGTGGTCACTGGTCCCAGGTCCTTGTCTGTTACATTTGTAAAACGTACCAACTCGAATTTTCTATGCAACTTCATTACCAAACAGTACTTGTCCGTGTCTTCCTGTTTTCTAAAGAGGGATAGTATGCTTATCAAGTACTGTGGCAATTCTAAATTTGTAAATTGTAACGGATGAATGCTACTTTCAAGGATAAAATTATCCTTATTGGGTAAGTTGGAAATAGATATAGATATGCCTTCAAAACGCATGAATATGAATAAAATATATAGAAATACTTGGATATCCTACTAAAATGCCTACAAATCACATAAATACATTAATAATGCTAAACCAAAAGTTGAATTATCTATGAATAAGGTTAAACACATGAGAAATTCATACTTCAATAAGTTACATGAAGAGAAACATTACAACAAACAATATCGAGACTTTAGAACATTCAAACATCATACAATAGTTATCACTCTTTCAATTTTTATAATTATAATTTTTTATTTTATTAAATTTTGGGAATATTTATTAAATTTAATATTTTTATATAAATAACAACTCTTCTTTAAATAATAAACATGCTTTCATTTTTAACATGTAATGCTTTTATTTTACACATAATTGTAAAATAGAATATATAAATCATTTAGGGTAGATAAAATAAATTATTTATATTTTTCAGTTTTTATTAAATAATTTTGGGGAAATTAAATCTTAAATTATTCACTTCAGTTTTTATAATTATACTTTTCTGTGTTTCATTAATTTTGTTGGGAAAATTTATTTACTTAGCATTTTTATATAGTAACTCTATTTTTTCAAATAATAACTATGCTTTCATTTTTAACATATAATTATGTGTAAAATAAAATATATAAATCATCTAAGGTAGATGAAATATATTATTTTTATAATTTTTTTTGAAAAGTTAAATCTTAAATTATTCATTTCAGTTTTTATAATAATATTTTTAATTTTTATTAAAGATAAAAAACAATCCAAATGTAGTCAATATACAGTTTTGTCAAACTAGGAATGGGGATATGCCTCCCTTTTAGTGCGTATCAGACTGAATCCACCAATACAACGTGATTTAGCTTGATATAGAGGTGTATCATGACTCATGGGATACATATCCACTTGTGACGTATCCCATATCCATGACCATAGATATGGATACTATATACCCCGTATCAGGAATATCATACCAATACCTTAAATACTTGGTATCTTGACTTCTTAGTGAGAAATTAGGAATCCATTTTTGCTTTACTTTATTTTTATTTACCTGTTCGGAAATACTAATCTCGCACGTCCATGTCTACTGGTCGAATTGCTGTACAAAGGGACTAGTAAATCAATCACACGAGTGAATACTTTTTTCTCCAGGGAGCAGTGACTTATTAATCATGACTCATCAACATACTAAAGAAAATAAATAATCATGATATATGCTAAGGAAATGGTCTCATGCGCCATGTAAAGTTGTGAACGAAACACAAACACATTTTGTTGGCTCCTTCCTTACTTTACATATCAATACTACAAAATGGGGCATCAAGGAGCATAGCATCCTCTATTCTTCAGTCTTCACAAAAAGTTTCTGTATGCCTAAGCTAAGGCTGGGTTGGCTTCAAAGATGGGATGGGAATACTAGAATAGTCTGTCTATACAGGGAGGGCCTACGGCCAAGGAGTCACATACCAAGTTCACACCGAGCGAGCACTGGGAAGAAGGAACTAAACACGGGACTTTGGGTGAGACGTCCTTGTCCAGTCTTGGCTTGAACGTGAAGCGAAGTAAAGAAAAATGTGGAAGCTCATATGGTGTTGTATTTTTGTTGACTGGGGTCCAGGCCTCTCTAGCTGTGTTCCAATAAGAGTGAGGAGTCAGGAGAGACAAGTGTCCTGGACATACTAATTGCCCATCCAGGACGTGGATCATGGGCGCTGGGGTTGGTATGTGACAAGACTTCACCAACAGAAATCCAGTGATAAACGTTGTCCCACGCAGTGCAAATGTTCAACTAGGGCAGGCCGCAGGCGCAACGCTCTGCTCTGCTCTGTGCTCTCCACACTCCAAAGCTGGAAACCTTTGATGGCTGCCCTTGAATTGAAGGTGAACATGGTGTGGCTAGTGGGTCCATTTGACAATTATAATTCTCCAGCCCTACTACTAGTCTACTACTACTACTAGTGGATGCACAAGTTAAAAGCCCCAACATCCTCCCCTTCTTATGTATAAAGCTTTCTTTTTACTTTCTTCCTTTTTTTTTCTTCAATAAAGTTAAGTTTAGCCCTTTTTTGTGTTCTTTTTGATAGGGCCAGACACTATGGAGTATGGACTTATGGAGTACGGAGTTTTGTGGCAATAACACAAGAAATAAAGGGTGAGATTCGGGCACATCCCGTTTTTTGATATATCTATCCCTGCATTCCCATATGTATTATTATAACATGACATGAACCCCTGTATCAATTTGTATCATTATAAGCAAGCCTTTGTCATGTTGTCGAAGACCAATAGACCATGACAACATCTGCCATCAGCAATGGCAAGACCACGAGATGCCTTGCTAAAAGAAAACCAAGAAATAGAAAGTGATTTTTCCTACTTTATACTTTGATACATTAGATCGAACAGGTGGAAGCATGTTGGAAAAGGATGGCTTGAGTAACCAGATTCAATATTCAGAAAAATCCAACTTCCTTTACAAGTAGTCATTTCAAGACTTCAACATCCGGATAGAACACTGATATGCTAAAGGTCTAAAGCTTCCATGACATAGAGCTATAGAAGAGTGATTAAGGATCGTGCTTGGCATTGTGGTAGGGTTAGGGTTAAATAGGCTTATAGCCTTGGCTCGGGCCCGGGTCTGGGCTGCCCTGAGTTAGATCCTGATTCTTGTAATATGTGAATATGTCATGTGAGGCATGGTTGGATTTAAATTTTACTCCAGGCCCAAGACACTCTTCAGCCAATCAGCCCTTTTGATCCTTATGAGTTATGGTTGGATTTAAATTTTACAATCTGCATATGATTAATAACTGAATTAGGTTTTGGATTTGATTCTATTCAATTTAGTTAAAATTCGAATATAATTATATTATAATATTTATTGATTTTAATATATAAAATTTATATAATTATATTTAAAACTACAAAATATATATTATATTATGAGTTAGACTATGATATTGGAAAAACAATTGACCAATAAATTGGAATCATAAACGTAATAGTAAATCAGGTTCATTTATCAAAATTCATGGATGGGTTTTAATTGGTCAAAACTCTTTTCATATCATATCTTTCCTGTATCATAGATTTTTCCATTATATTATATATATATACTAAATTCAGTATGTTGTATTTCTATTAATTTATTATATATAAAAATTGAAAAGTAATTAAAATTTTAATTCCTTTTCATATTTTACACAATTAAAGTGAAATGGAATAAATCTGAATCCAACACGATTACAACCGTATCCGAATCCGATCTGATTACAGTCTTAGTTACGGCAGCGAGGGAATTGAAATTGGTCAAAATTGTATATTCTTAAATGACCAAAGCACCCTTCGTATTTGGCAAAGCTTGACAACAGCCCGAATCAGCGCCCAAGGGTTTTACCGTACATTCAAAGGTAATTGATACCTGGCGGTTTCAAGCACTCTCATTGGATCATCGTCGTCACCTCGCTGAAAGAAAGGAAGCAGAGAGAGAGAGAGAGAGAGAGAGAGAGAGGGAGGGGATCTCCGATTTGTGTCTGAACTGTCTGAAACCCGCCTCGGAGACTTTTTAGAGGAATTATTTGAAAAGAAGAAGAAAACGAAGAAAGAAGAGCAAAATGCATTCGGTTTTGTATCGTTTGAACACACTCATCACCTTAGCGGGCTTCCTGCTGGCTGTTATGTGCTCATTGGCTTCCTTCACTGATACTTTCCATGTGCCCTCCGTCACTGCCCACGCCGAGGTAATAACACGCAGCCTACCTAATTCTTTCACATCCACTCTCAGTTCCAATTTTTGCTCATATGTTTTTTTTTTCCCTGAGATTTCATTGAACTTTTACTGTTATAAATTTCCCTTTTTTGATTTAAATAATGTTGGAACTAATATTTACTACTTTTAATCGGTTCCTGTTTCTATTTGTTTCGTTTGGGGGCTTACAGGAGAAGGGAATTCAGAATCCGATTTCAATATAGTGGGATTGAGATAGAGCTTTTGGTGCTATAACATTCCTTTATCAATGTCGAATGTTACCTTGCATGGAAGATTTATGATTATGTGATTCAGAATTTACTGCTTGGATATTATGTATGAATCAATAGAAGCCACCACAAGAAATTTGCATAAACGAAGTAACGAACATTGATACTGAGTAGTTTGCTGCATGCTATATGATTTTGTTGGATGCTGCTTTCATGAAAACAGCATTAGGGGTAGAACTTTGCAGGTTTAATTTCGCAATATAGTAGTGGTTAATGTGAAGTCAACCGGTTTTATCGTATGAAAAGGAAAGAAAATATGAGTAGTTCCTAGTCCCTATTCTTCGAGAAGTCCTTAGTGTTTGCAATTATAAGACCATCTCCAACCTCCCCTATCAAGTACCAAAAATAGCGTGGACATTCTGTGTAGCTTAAACACTTCTATAACCAAAATTTGTTACTCTTGAACTGAAAGAAATGCAGTTGCTAAGAAATCTATTATTATCAAGAACTATTTATTTCCAACTTTGTCTAGGTTTAACCTGTCTACAAGCTTTGAGAAGGTTCATCCAATTCCTGCTTAACATAGTTTGAAAACTGACGCGAGGACAACTATTGACTTATTTCTAGAAGGGAAACACTGTCTGCTTGGTGGTTCAATCTTCCTCAGGCTATCTCTCTTTAAGATGTTTTGAAATGGAGAGAAAATAATTCATTACTATCATCATCATCTAAGCCTAATCCCAATTATATGGGGTTGGCGACATGAGTCCTTTTCCACCATTCGGTTCTATTCAGTGCCATATCTACCATTAAACTATGGGTCCTTAAATCATTCTCAATTTCTCACTACTTCAACCAATGTTCTTATTGGGCTGCCTTGAACTCTTCTAACCCTTTCAACTTGTAACAGAATATTTCTTGTTACTCATGTTGTAGTTGGTCTTCTTTGCATGTGTTTAAACTATCTTCATCTACTTTCCCTTATTTCATTACCTATTGGAGCTAATCCTTGGTTCCTTTGAATAAGTTCATTCTTGATGTTATCCTTTTTAATTTTCCTACTCATCCATCTCAACATTTGCATTCCACCACAATTATTTTTTGGATATGTTTCTTCTTGACTGTCCAACACCTTGCTCCATGTAACATTTCTGGCATTATAACCCTTTTATAATATTTTGCTTTAATCCTAAGTAGTTTTCTCCTATTGCACAAGTCTTTGGATGCACCATCCCTTTTGCCCATTCTGCTCTAATTTTATGGGTGACATCCTCCTTAATCTTTCCCTTGTTATGGATTATCGAACCAAGGTAATTGAAGAAGTCATATTGCGATGTTTCTTGGTCTCCAATCTATATCCCAATTTCCACTCCTATTTCTTGGTCTCTAATCCACTTATTTTAAAACCTCTTGTTTCTATGGCATTTTTCCATAAATCTAATTTTACACTTGATCTTTCTTTATGTTCATCAATTAATACTATGTCATCAGCGAATAACATGCACCATGGGACTAACTTCTGAATATGTTTAGTCAATTCAGTCATGTCTATGCAAATAAATAAGGGTTGAGTGCTAATCGTTGGCGAAGCCCCATTTGTAACTAGAAACTTGGTTTCTCTCCCATAGGTGTTCCAACATTGGTTGATTTCCCTCATACATGTCCTTAGTTAAGTCCACGTATCTTATTGGCACTATTTTCTTTTTCAAAACCCACTATATTATCTCTTTGAGGACTTTATCATATACTTCCTCTAGATCAATGAATACTATGAAGATCTCTCTTCTTCTCTCTAATGGTGCCAAGGTAATTACAGAGTGAAAATGAATGAGCTACCATCTAGGCCTATTTGCTAGGAAAACTTGCTAAAGCTTTCTCTAGTAAAGACCTGATTATTTTCCCTTTTCTTTATCTATTGTAAAGTGTTCTTGTTTTTTCCAATAAAAAGAAAAGAGAACCATTGTTCATTTAATGGTTTCTATCAATTTCTTCTTGTCCATATTGTGATATCTTCTGTGAAATCCCCTATTTAAGATGCTTTTGCTAGAAGGACAAATTGATTGCAGAGTAGAAAATTTATGATCTGGTATTTACTATTTTGGGATATATGCTTGAACTTGTAGTACTTTATGTCTTGTTCTGCTCTTATGGTACTTTCTGTATCTTTATCTTCATATGCGAACAGTAAGGCTGATTACCCATTGGTGGCCCCAATTATCTGGTCTTGGGATGGGTAGACTGGATATGAACCTGACCTTTGGCATTTTCTTTTTGCACAAAGTGGCTGCTGTCATATTTGAACCTGTTTTCTTCCACTTGTCAGCCTGAGATTTTACCACTATACCAAACAGTTACTGCATATTGTTCTCATGATTAGATGTTCTGTTTCCCTTTTCTTACTAGACACTCATCAGGTGGCTAGATGTTAACTCTATGTTCTCATACTTCTGTAGTTGGCCTTTTCTCTAGGTCCTGAAAGTAAATCGGTTTCGGAAGCAGCTGACTGGAAATGATGAGGTACAATTCTGGTCAACTTACATCTTAGACCTCTAATAGCTGTCAAAGGCATAATGATAACATTTATGTTTTTTTTGAGAAAAATAATGATAACATTTACCATTATATATGATCACATCTTGAACTCTTTCAATTCATATGCATATAATTCTATAGGGATTTAATAGTCAAGAGTTACATGATGTCCTTCTAGAGACTCCTTGATATTTATAAGGAAATTTGGAAGTAGGGAAAACAAATGTCCTTCCCAAACTGCTTCTACCATACTTACTGTGGATGGTTGGTATTCCAATAAAATTTTAAAGCTTTCTTTAAGGAAGTTTCCAATTAAGAAAACACCTTTTCTGATGTTTTGTTGGGTCCACATGTCATTGGAAAATGCACATTTAGTGATAATTGATGGGGGTGTTATCTTTGTTGGCAGTCTTGGTGACCCTTTTTACTGACTCTTTTTCTTTCTTTCTCGCTTTTCTTTTTCAATTCTGTTAAACACTCTCTACAGGTTCAACAATCTCTTTTGACTTAGTTTGCTGATTGGACAATATCTTAGTTGCATGTTGAATTTTGTAATTATTCTTGCTTTCACAGGTCAGCTTGACATTAAACGTATCCATGAATTTACGGTCAACATTTACCTGGAACACCAAGCAGGTATGATACATCTTTCTGTTTAGATGATATCCACCTTTTTTTAGTGCTTGTGTGAAAAGAATCTTTTTATGCATCATATTTTATTATGGCGCTGCAACCAGGAATTGTTGTCCATAAGTCCAAAGATGATGAACCTGATGTAAGTTTAACCAATATTTATTCATGATTTCTGATAAAGATTTTCAGAGATGGTGATTTCCCCAACGAGGGCCTACAACTGCTTCCTTAGGAAGGGAATCTGCTTTCTTGTTGGCACTCCTAGGAGTATACCATACAAAATCTGAGTATCACATATACTGGTATACCCATTATGCAGTCAATTATATTGGCAAAAGATCCCTGAATCTGAGTCTCTGCCTTCCAATATAAACCATTAGAAGAGTGCCCTTAATCAATGAGGAGCCCCTCAAAGACATCAAACATGAAGAAATTCTTTAAGAATAGCAAAGTTCAAGCTTCCTTACAGAACTTGCAATGAAGTTCTGTGCTATATATCAACTCATTTGTGCACTTTTTTTTTTTTTCTACTATTGTCCTAGCTTATATTGATCTTTATTTAAACATGATTGAATTGCAGGTTTTTGTATTTGTTGCAGCTGAGTATGAAACTGCAAAGAATTCCTTGAATCAGGTTTGTCTTATTTTTTAATTCCATCAGCACAAAAAATGCTGCTTCATGTCCCAATGATTTTAGTGCTTATGAGGCTTTACCTTTTTATGTATCTTTTTAATTTGTAGTTTCAATTTCTAAGTTATTGGACTAGCTTAATATGTTGGCATTGTGTCTTGTTGGAACTAGATTTCGTGTCCTTTTTTTGGCATAATATGTACATGAAGCTAAACATCACTTCTAGCTCTAACTAGTTGGCCTAAGGTACAGTCTAGAATTGTTTCTAGAGAAGGTGAAACCTTGGGGCCCTTATTAGGTTCTGTAGTCCATTTGGACCTCTATATATTGATAATATTAGTTACTCTCAACTTTCTAGTGGTAGGTATCTTTTTATGTTTTATGTCTACACTTCACATTACTACACTAAAGAATATTGGCTAGGTCATTAATCATTATAAGAGACATGTTTAGATTCTTGTAAGAGACTGTTCTCAAGGCCTTGGGTCTTGGTCCAAAACACATCTCCACTAGAGATGAAACTTGAATTTAAGCATCTTCAACCATAGTAATCCACAGTTTAAATTATATACTACTAAACTGCAAATTAAATCAGTAAATGCCTAAATGGTACTTTGTTACACAGATATGGAAAGGATATGGCTGGATACACGGAATTTGCCATCTATCTATCTATCTATCTATCTATCTATCTAATACTCAAAATGGGTTACAGTCACTCGTGGTTATTGTCCCCTACTAAGATGCAGACATTATGAGTTCTTCCCCCACTAAGATGTTTCATTTATACCAGCCACCTGGTTAGTCACCTGGTTGATGCCTAGGACCATATAATGCTAGTGTTTTAAATGGATGAAGTGCCCATGTAGGTAGGACACGTGTCAGATTCTGACAGTCCATCGATGCTCAATGGACACTTTGACATAAAATTCTCTTTTATATACTTGTATTTACATAAATGAACAGCTAACTATTGATCAAAAAAAAAAATGAACAGCTAATGTACACAATGCCATTCTTTTTCTGTCAACTGTTATTAAGTAACAAAGATAAACTTCTAGAATCAGACCTTTTTTTATAGAGATATAATGTTAAAATTCAAAATAATATGGACTATTTTATACTTTAGTATGGACGTGCCTACATATCCTGTTTTTTTCGTCTTGTCAAGTCAGACTCCTAGTAACACATTGCATTCTGATTTACATTTTTTTTTGATGAATTCTGATTTACATTTTTGCTTCCATGCAACACTGGATGTGCATGATTTGGTAAATTGAGGAACCTCATTAGAAAGAGGCCCTGTCAAAATTTTGATTAGGGTTATGAAAATTTCCCAAGGGAGTGAACTTACCACCAATGAGCTCCTCATATATAATGCTGCCAACTTTTCTCCAAGATGCTCTTTCTCTTTTTCTTTTATATTTTTGTTTAGTTGTTGCTTGTACATCCAAACATCCTTTTGACTAGCTCAAGATGTAGAACTGTTGGAACTTACACACACTGCTTGGAAGTACACATAAGTAGGATCTAGTGAATGATAGAAGTAAATTATTTTGTATTCTAATTTCTGGAATACCTTTGGTAAATCCAATAATTTTCTCTCAGGATAAAATATCCTGTTTCTATTGGTGTACCTTGTTTGAAATATCATCCTTGCAGGGCAGTCAAGGCTTTATTTTGAAAAAATATTTAAAAATTCACTGAACTGCCTGTTTGAATTACTTATACCATCATCGATTTCTATTGTTTCTTGCAAAACCACAACCAACGTGGTTGTACACAAGCTTCATGTTCTGTATGTAGCATCTTGTTATATACAACCTTCATGTACATATCTTATATTCTTATCTATATTATGTTAATATGTTTACCATTCAACCCAGTTCAGGAAAAACCAGTCAGCATGGTTCAGTCAAATTGTTACTCTGTTTGACAGCTCAAGTAGACTGATTCTGTGCCTGTTATTATTTTTGATTTTAAATCATTTAGAAGAACACAAAAGAAAACATTGCTAATAGTTAGATCCTGAGGATTCTCAATTCTACATTCTTTTAAGAGAAAAAAAGCAGAAACATTGATTGTTGCTACCATTTTTTAAAGATAATGCAATTTTCTCCATTTTTTTTTTATTTACAATCCTTTCAGTTTCTTGGTGTCAATTGTTTGTACTTACCTTTGGTTATATGGTGTTGACCCTACAGCCAAATTGTATGGTGTTCCTTGTTGTAACTTAAATTATGGATTCAAGCCTTAAAAAGACTAAAGGATTATATAGGCAAAATAGAAACAACATATTGGTTCCACAAAGATCTGTATGGTTCCTGCAGACCATGAAGTTTTGCTTGTTCATTTTGCTCTAATTATCCGTATTAGGTGGGTTTCTGGTGATTGTTTACTGAAGCATATGGGCATATGGCTTTGGTTTTTCCAATCCCAATGGCATCTATAAAAGCTATAGCTTGTAAGATGCTTCTGAACCTTGCTTGGGAACTTTGCCTATAAAAGCTATATGTATCAAGAAGGCTACTGCTGCAAGACAAACATGTAGTATGTTGTACAATGGTTACGGAGGTTCTATTTAATCTTTCAGCGCATTTGTTTGGACTTTGGATTTCTGGTCATTTGGCTTGAAGCACAGAGCTGCCATAGTGCATGGAGAACAACAGCTTGTACTTATGGTACTTTTTCATCCATATCCAGGTGTCATTGTGGGACCATATAATCCAAGACAAAGGCCATGCAAAACTTGAAGCTCAGATCACTAACAAGTATCCTTTCATTGATCAGGTAATTTCTGCTGCATTTTTTTCCTTGTTTTATTCTTTTGTTGCCATACATCATTGATATGTTGTTTTGGGCTTTCGGCTCAGTTTGGGAAGAGTGCAAATACAAATATGTACAGCGCAAAACCTTATATGTGGTATTTCTATATCTTGTATTTTGCACTATACATATTTGCATTTGCAGTTTTTCCAAACGGAGCTTTCAGTGCAATATATTCATGTTTACTGTCTTTTCTGTCCAGGGAAGCCATCTTCGTGGTAAGAAGATCCAACTTGTTCTCCACTGGTATATTATGCCCAAGACAGGTAAAACAATTGAAGACAAGATGGTAATATCTGACTTTCGTCTACCTCAGGTTTACACATAGTTTTTCCATTTCCTCATGCTAATCATCCCAGAAGTTCAATAGTTTTGTTCAACAATATTGGATACTAACTTTGCTTAGTGCAGTATTTTTTGGTGAGGTTTTATTGAGAGAATTGGAACTGGGTCAGTTAACAACTCCGAGCCCTTGTTGCTACTTTAGTGGAATGTTTAAATGAAAATTTCATTTAGAGCTAGCGAGACAGATCTTTCCATGCAAACTCTATAACTCTCTTTGCTTTATTCATTCAAAGCCTTTGGTTTCTCAAAAAAAAAAAAAAAAAAAAATCATTCAAAAGCCTTCTCTTCCCTTTATTCCGTTGATATTGTTGACTTACTACTACTTTAGTACCACTACTAGTTGAAAGATTTAGGAAGATTTAATGGAGGGCCTTAGAGAAGTCCTTTCTCTTGGAAGCTTTTGATACAGTCATCAAACATTTCAGGGAGAGTTTTGAAACTGGACAGGCCTAGCTGATTAATCTTGCGGGTATCCATGCTATGTGGATTATCATCTCCTTTCTGGCTGCCACACCTGCAATGCCATCACAACCACTTAAATAATCGCCACGGGCCTCTTCCCCAATACAATATACAATCGGAATCAGAGTAAAGCTAGGATAACTATAGGGTGGCTGTGGCTCCAAGCTGGTTTAACCACTGTCATCTGACACAATTAAAAAAAAAATCATTTGTTAGGGGTGAAAGGAATTTTGGCTGGCCAACTTACTTGGTTTCAAATGGATAGGATGGGTATTTGGGCCTCAGTATCTCAATTATCTCTGACCAATGAGCAACCGAGCTTGAACATATAATCCTGCCCGATGCTTTGCTCTCTTCCATGGCCAACAAGTGTGCAGCCACAACATCATCTATGTGGACGAATCCCACCGTAGTGTTTGGATACTCCCCTATGGCACCTAATCCAGAGATGGGAAACAAGTGATGTGAGTGGGGATGGCATGATTGCAGATTTACTGATTTACAGTTTGCACAGAAAAGGCAGGATGAGCGTGGCCCATGCTCTATAAATTGAAGGATGGTGTTCCACCTAACCTTTTATTATTCCTAGAACCATGCGGAGCGAGCTGGTTGGTTGGGGTGCAATCAAGGGACCGACGACAAAGGATGGATTGACAACCACGAGGTCAATGCCCCACTCCCTTGCCAGTTGCCAGGCTTCCTGCTCTGCTAGTGTTTTTGCGTATGCGTACCATAACTGTACGAAACAAGTTAAAAATCGATGAGATGAACTGATGAACCCACCCAGAAGCCTATGCCTATGATACAGTTGTTTTTGTGCTGATAGTAGTGTATACTGAATTACTGATAGAAAGGGAATTGTGTTGTGGTGCCAAGGGTCGAGGTTATTACATTATATCTTTTGCAGTACTCAGGATCGCTCCAATGCGATTCGTCAAGTGGGGAGGCTTTTGAAACATCGTCGCTGTATCTAATGGAAGAGCAAGAGGAGGTGAGCACAATCCGCTTCACTGTAGTAGCTTTGGAGCAAGATTTCAGCACGTTCACTGTGCCTCTTATAGCCGGTTCGATCAACGTTTCCTGTGGTATGCTGTGGCTGTGCCCGATTAGTTATAAATTTAAATATAGTCCAATTCCAAAGGATGAACTTTTTTTAAACATTTTCATCATAGGAGGGTTGCATCGCTTCCCAACTTGTCTGGTCTGGTTCACGAATGCCCAACCCCAATTTGATGCCTAAGGCTAAGGCCTAAGAGTAGAGTTAGGTGGGTTGGAAAAGGCAACCCGTAGTAAACTTAAAAGGTGAAGCCGGGTTAAAAGTTACTATTCCTGTGAGGCTGTGAATCAGATTATGTTGTCCATGTGATTGGTGGCCCACCTGTTGGTGATAGGATAGCCGGAAAAAACATAAATAAAATCAATTTGCCGCATGGCTCGTTCTACGGTTCTACCCTTTCTTTTTCGGGTACAACTTACGAGGGTCATGCAGCTATCCATTTCCTGTATTTCTGCTATCCTGTACTGTCACCGCAGGATTCATGGACACTTCAATCTACTTTTCTAAATGGTGCATGTAATGATCTACAGCTACTTAAGATGCCACTAATAAGATAATGCTGGTACCTGATCAATTCATCATTTTTCTACTTTTACTTGCCTGAATATTGTTGTCATACGGTACGATAACTGGGGATGCTGTATGGAAGACGCCATCCACACCCTGTATAGCCTGATCGAAGCTTCCCTCTACCATAAGATCAGCTCTCATCAGTTTTAGTCTTTCCTTGGCCCCACTCATCTCCCATAAGAAACCAACCTTCCCAACATCCCCTGGGGGAAAAAAGACAGATGATGCAGTCAAAAAGATCGTGGGAACAGAAAAACAATATCAGTGGTTCTATATTTGCTCAAAACTAAACCCAGTTTTGCAAACTTCATTCACTGTGTACCCTTTTTGTGGGGGTACAGAGGAATCAGGTGTGGGTCACCTAATATGTTTTTTACTATGATTTTTTGAATAGGTAAGTTTAAAAAAATGTCTCCATTTCCATACATTGAGGACGTCTATTAGTCTGAAATTTGCCAAGTGGCAAGAGCATAATCTGCAGAACCATATGGAGCCATTTTGGGTTGTCGCCTCAGCAGTCGTACAAAAAAAAATAGTGCGTGGATGAAATTGTTTTCAGAGTCCTGAACAATCACTTTGTTTAATACAAGTGCAGCATATTTGCTGCAATAATGCTGAGTTATATAAACTAAACTAATCATATCAATTTGTAATAAACTAATAAGAAAATTAATATCTAAAAGCAAGTTGGGGTATATATAATTGGGCATGTTATGTCAGAATACCTTTGGATGGGTCACGTGAAGGGCATTAATCACGTCAAAGGTTCGGTTGGAACATAGCGATAATTCCTGGACTGTTGATGCAAGTTGTTTTGTAGCATCATGGTCAATGAGTCCAACCCATTTGATGGACCCAACCCATTTAAAAGCTTGTTTCCATCGCAAGGGCTATAAACCCATTTCAAATGCAACACTTATTTGACTTTTAATTAAATTGGTCCTCTTATTTTCGTCTGCAAAATCAGATCTCTGATATTAATTATCTCTTAATTATATATTGTAAAGAAAAAAGAAGAGAATATTCCTTTTTTTTAAAAAAAAAGCCAAAAGAAGACAAAGATATCTTTAGCTTTGGCCGATACTTATTTAGTTAAGTAGTAGGTCAATTAGTTACAATTTCCTTCCATATGCTTGGATAATCAAAAGATACTGGTGGGTTTATGTCTGGTCAAACCGATTTCATTAGTTCAGATCGTAATGGTAGATCCACTCAAAACTAAATAATCAACCATACACCCACAGCTAGACAACCCAAGCATGAATTCGATTGTAATGGTAGAGATTTAGTGGGATTTCATTCCATAAATGCGAGCAAGTAAATACACGCGGCACTGTATGGGGTTAAATGAAAATTTGGTTAGATCTGAGTTGGTAAATTTGAGTTTTGACATCGGTTTTGGATGCAAACCACTTAGGGGGTGTTGGATTGGGCTTCAACATATGACCCAATCCATCTCATTTATACATCTACTTTATTAACTTTATTAGAGGGAGACAAAATGGTTGAGATATTAAAAAGAAAGAAACAATTTAATGGGTTGGGGGAGATGTCACAAACATAGACAATTCGAAAGAGAATAAAACATTTATTTTTTGAAGCCTAGAGAGTTTTAACAACGATCTTATCGAGGAGGGTAATGATGCATTTTATTAGAAAAGAGGAGATGTTCTCTGTGAGAAATGAGAGGATAAGGATTTGTCTTCTGTGTGAGCATTGAGGTGAGACGACTCTACACATGGGGCAAACTTGGTAGATCCTCACATGGGAATGGCAGAATTCCAATACACCGAATACTAATTAGATTGTAAGGCTATGTACTATAATTAATTCCCTCAGATCTGCAGCCCAGTCCTTGTCTGTAAGATAATTAAAAGCCAAATTTAATTGGAAAGACTCTGTATACTAGAATTTTAATCACAGAAGAGTTATGATCAGGATGAGAAACCCCGGTGACTGGCTCTAAATTTTCAAGCTATATATGCATATGACCAAAGGAGAAAGAAGTGGTAAAGTGGTGAAACTTGGGAGTTAGAAAAATCAACTCGCTTCCTCCTCCAACAAACAGAAAAGGAAAAAAGAATCACTACAAGAACTCATGCAAACATGCCTGAGAAACTCTTAATTTGTCGATGCATTAATTCCGATTCATGTTCTGTGTGGTTGAGATATACAGATGGGCCATAAATAAACATGTGTTTGGGAGTAAAAGCGAAGACAAAGAGACAGTTGAAAGGGTACCGGGATCTCGCACTGTAGCCCGGACGGTGTGGCCCTTTTCTAACAATGACTTCACTAGGTGAGCCGCTATAAATCCAGTTCCTCCCGTTACACAGAACTCTGGCATCTCTCTCTCTCCTTCAATGGTTACCAACTAATCCTGCCGGCCATATATACAGTTTAAAATTTATGACGGTGTATGGAATTCGTTGTCTGTCTTACCCGTGTTATCCGAATGGTCCAATTTTAGGTCATGTTCTTTGTTTTATTCCAAGTTTCCAACTATCTACGGAGTTTTTATTTCATGGGTGTGGGGTTGGTGGAGTTTTGTTTTCATGGCAGATAATTCATGCCGGGAATGGGGTTTCCATCAAGCTTGCAGATGGAATATTAAAGTTGGGATGGGACGGGACCGTGGGAATACGTCAAACTGTCAAAGCAAAACTATGCACCTGAATGCATTCCAACTTTCCAAGCGAGTTAATGACGCTGTCTCCACGGGTCGGATCTGTCGGACGGACCTGAACCGATTGTTTCATGATTTTGTCCCGATTAATAATTGGGTTTGGGTCGGTTTCAATTCTTGTCTGTTTGGAACCGATTCAAACACCACGGAACTGATTATTTTCTTATTCTTTTTATAATTTTATGTTTGAAATGATAAGTTTTATAGATAATAAATAAGACAGTATTAGTTGAAAATATTTAATTTATTAACATATAAATAATTTAGTAATTTTCTAACATTTTTATTAAGGTTATATATCAAATTTTAAATTTTAATTTATTATTTAAATAGGTATAACTTTTAGAATAGACCTGACTATTAACTGGAACAATTTTAGATATGTAATTTTGTCCCAATTAATAATCAGTATGAGACTAATTCTACCTAGACCCAACCCGACCCCTTGACAGTCCTAGTCTTCACCTCACCTAAGCAACACTGAACACTCTGATCATCACAACGTTTTTATGGCCAGATGGGCTTCAATGCATGTTCCTCTTCAAAATGGGCTTGGGACTATTGTGAGGCCCATGATTTTAGTACAGGTCTGAGTTTCTATATTGCACAAATAAAAATTAGGGTAAAGACTTAAACCTTCCTTGAGGTTTGCACAGGTCTGATCATCACAACGTTTAAATGGGATGGCGTTTTATTGTCAAATTGATCTTTCAAAGTTTCAAAATTTGAAAGAGTACCATCAGCTTTATCATTTTGAAATAAGAATGATCATTGTAGCTTGGCTCAACCTTTATACAGTCATTTTGAGGGCTACTCACAAGTGTTGATTCACAAAGTTGATCTCATTAATATAAATCAGCTAAGCCTACTAAAACCGTGAAATCACAGCCTTGGGTAGATGGAAGGTTGTTAGAGAATGAAAATTTAGATTTTCCCTATGAAGCTATGCAAAAGACTAAACCTAGGCTACTTGGGCTAGAACAACGATGACATAGACACACAGTTATAAAAATATCTCTGAAACTAAATCTGTCTTAAATAATAATAATAATAATAAAACTATCAATAATCATTTCATTGAAGGGTTTAATTTCTAAAACCCTGAAATCTAAACTTCAAAGTTATTGGTCGGTCATTGTAGCAGCAGCAAGCTCATCATTTTTGAAGAGTCGTAAAAACTTAAGCCCTATTCTAATATCCAAAAGAAGTATTCTCATTGAAAATGTAAAAGTATTCATACACTCCATGAAACTCAAATCTAAGTAAAATAAAATAAAAATCCAACTTCTATTGTACATATAGACCCCATCAAAACATAGATTGAATCACCACTCCATTCTTGTTGTTCTTTTGCCTTCAATGTGTTGTAGTTATTACTATAGCATGGTACAACATTGTTGATCTACTTTCTTCAACCTCCCGATTAATAAGAACCGGTGCGACCCCATCTACCACCTCTCTCTCTCTCTCTCTCTCTCTCTCTCTCTTCCTTCCTTTTCGTTCCTCTCCATTCTTTTTTTTTTTTTGTTTCTTCATTTTTCTTTTTCCCCTTTCTCTCCCCTATTTAATCCAATCATTACAAACTCAAACCATCAATCTGCTATAGAGGGATAATATTGGGTTTTTGAAAAAACTTAATAAAGTTTAACAGCACATGAACTCACATGAAACCAATTCTTAACAAATACCTAGTGGATGGGAGGCCTTAATGTATTCCTGATAACCAAAGGGGGCCTTAATGTATAATAAATAGCAACATTAATAGATCTCCAAAGAAGCAGGCAATCCGATCATTGGAATATAGGACTAGAAGCCTATCTATTTCTTTACTCACAGGAGCGAGAGATCTAGCCAATGCATATTGGTATACATGGTAACATATATTACATGGATTTGCAGTGCGGCATGTTACTGAATTATTCAGATGAAGCTAGCCAACGAGCTATATATCAACAACCCTGGAAAACAATCTTATTAGTTGATTTGGAATTTAATTAGATGGCATATGGTTCCCTTCCCATCAACAGGAATAACACATATTACATGCATAATGATAATGAGGACATGCCACCTATATATGTATGAAACCTGGTTCAGAGATGCTCATCCTCAAAGAGACTATTAATTACTTCTGCAGTGATGGAGTAATTATATATATCAAACTGATTTAAACATACTAATGAAAAGCATCATTTCAAGTGGTTAAGAGCTGCTAAGAAGGGCCTGAGAAAAGTAGAAATGAAAGGATTTATTGAAAATTTTGTTCAAATTTAATTCCTTGTTTATTTCATTTATTTAGGGGGTTGTTTTCAATATGTATGCTTTTGTTTTTTCAAAACAAAAATGACTTTGTATTGGCAAATGTTTGAGATGTATATTTCTAATTAGAAGTCCCATACCATATATTATAATTGGGTTGTTTGTTTAGCCTCTAAGTTAGCCTTTTATTTGGGATCCTGTTTGTAACAACTTAATCTCCAGTGTAATGCATTAAGCATACGCCATATCATGAGCTTAATATTATAAAAGAGAGAACCTTACTATATCTGTGACAGCTGGTGAAAAGTCGGGGTTGTAGGTTTTTATTGTTCAGCCTACCCATGGGTAGAAATTTAGTACAGTTTGTACAATTCCAAGAGTGATAGGTGGGGGGATGAATCAAAATTTGCTGGGTGGTGAATCATAGGTGGAGGTGTGGGCAAATAAAATTGAAAAACTGATAAAATTTTATGGGGTGGACTGAACTCTAAATTTCTCTTGTATTAGTTGTTTTTCATTGTGCTTATTTATATTTAGTATTTTTTCTCTCCAATTTTCATATAAATTAGTTCTTGAATTTTAAATATTTGATACACATTAAATTAAAAGTTCAACCCATCACCTTAAAGGTGATATATATATATATATATATATATATATATATATATATATATATATATATATNTATATATATATATATATATATATATATATATATATATATATATATATGATTTATTTACTTTACAATGAATCCAAATATCAATATACACACTGATACATTTCAATATTTTGAACTTCTCATTAAAGTTGCCATAAATTGATTTTGTCAATATGTATGATTTTAAGCATTTTAAATTTATTTGATCAATAAATATGATATTTTAGTCAATGCCATATGATATATAAGTATGATAAAATTAAATTCGATCCCAATATTCAAATTTAGGAAGTAAAATGGAATCTCAATGTAGCATTTATTAGATGATATAAGGGTCCAGTTAATTAGTAACATGTAGATTATGTTTGGTTTGAAGGAAAAAGTAGGAAAAGGGAGGAAAACCTTTACAAATCTTGTATAGATTTCCCTACCTTTTCTCTACATTTTCCTTCAAACCAAACATAGCCTTAGGTCAGACCCATGTGATTGGGATTTATAATTATTTTATTACAGACAGACCATATAAGTTATTCGACCTGATAAGCGATTCTAGACACACAGAGATGGCTTTTATTTATCTATTTATTTTGATGAGCAAGAGGTCAAAATTAACACAGATATCTCATTTTTCATGGGCGGTTGTCGGTGGAAAAAACATAGTGAAAGAAGTAAACATGGTCTCAACGAAATCACATGCAAATGCATTGAAACCAAGGACATCTTCCGTGATGCATGAGGGGAGAGAGTGGAAATCCTGATAGAGAGCAGATTCAAAGGAACATATATACATTATAGTAGATTAGACTTTTCCAATTATATATGAAGCAGCAAGAAGCTAGGATGTTGGCTTCCCCAACTAAATTAAGTACAATAATAAAAGTCATGGGAAGGGGAGCCATGGCCCCTCTATAATTCAGAAAATCTTTACAACAATACAGTTTTTTTTTTTTTTTTTTTTTTATGTAAAATTTTCCCTTTCCCCATTCTCTGTTTCAATGGTTGGTCCATTCATACTTCATTTAGGTTTTGACCCCTTTATAAAAATTTTCTGGCTCCGCTCTTGAATAATATTATTAACAAACAATTAATCACGTTCTTCCATGACAAGGTGGAATATGTGCAAAAACTAAAAAAGATATATCTCCAAACAACCCATCTACATGGGACACGAGGCTTGAGGGGGCTGCTTTCTCTTTTACTTTTCTCAAGAATCAGGAGTCAGGACAATCTAAACTCACAGTTTCAACAACCATTTTCAATGTTTTTATTGCTGGGGTTTGTTTATACTTTATATGGAAAGAGAGAGAGAGAGGGAGAGACGCCCCACAATCCACATGTACATACCATTAGAAATATTTTCCGTACGTATTAATCAAATACATGGTTGACATGTGTTGTGAGGCGTGCCTTCCTCAAATGCAGAGGGTGAAGGTAGTTAGAGCTTTGATAATTTGATAAGGAAAGTAGCTTCGCTGGTTAAAGCTATTTAATCTCTGGGGTTGACGTGTCCCGACTTTTTACCAAGGAAAGATGATAACTCAACCTGTTGAGTTTTTAAAGCTAATTTGGTTGCATGTCAAAGTTGTTCTCTTGCCTACACTTAATTGGCATAGAATTGCCATTCAACAAAAACATAAAAACTAGTCGATCAAAAATTGAGATTAGGGCCCATCTCCTAGCTAAGCTCCTACTACCTTCTCTACTTATTAATTTCATTTTTTGAGTATATTTTAGAAATAATCTTAAACCAATTAGCAATGAATTAAAACGCTTTGAGTTTTTCTGTTTGATTAATTTGAGAACCCCAAATATATATTAATAAAGAAATCAACAAAGAGACTAATTCACCAAAAAAAAAGGGGAAACAGAAATTCTTCTGACCATAATGAAATATTAGCCATTTTAATAAGGTCCATGCCAGCAGCAATGTTAGTTACTGATAATAAGTCACAAAAACAAAAAAAATCAGAATGGACTGGAGTTGACTACAATATATAGATATTAAGGCTCAATTTGAAAGGATTATAAATACAAATATATAAAATATAAAATATTATATTTTATATATTTGTAGTCTTTTCAAACTGAGCCTAGCAAAGGTTATGGAATAGGGGTAGTGGTTGTTTGACAATACCACGTAACCGTGCAATGTTGACTTGACTCTATATCTCATGGGTAGTAGTCTTGTTGATGGTAGGGTCCAAGTGTCCAACCAATGAAATGTTTTGGGAGAAAGTAAAATTAATTATTTTTTTTTGGCGAAAGTTTTAATTAATTAAATTAAATTTATTGTCTCACAGCCAAATAAATAAAGAAAAATTATCTAAATTTTTCGCCAACGGGCTTTATGGGCGCTTTGAAAAGTTATAACAAGTTTAAGAGAAATGATTAAAAGTTGTGATGAGTTTTAGACAATTTTCTAAACCCAGAAAAAAAATGTGGATCGAAATTTAAAAAGAAACCAGGTAAAAAGACTTAAACCTTCCTAATGTTTATAATAATTATGTTTATGCTAAATACTAATACCTCCTTTTTCATTTCAAAACTAAAATTAATGGAGTAATACCTCTTGGATGATGTCATTGGACCATTGCGTCAAGACCCGGTTGCCTGTTCAGTGTTGCTTTATTCATTGGACAAAAAGATCTCAAACTCATCGTTAACTGCAGCAGATCGATCGGAATCTCCCCAAGAGTAACGCTAGTGATTGGATGCATTTGTGGGTGCCTGATGTTTAGCAACTTTAGCTGGAATTCGATTAGTTGAACGCTTTAGATGACAGCTTTCTCTTTTCTAAGAGAGAGATGATCCATTCATCTCTCTTACTTTTTTTCTAACAGAGCAAGAAAGATGCTTCGCTTCCTATTGGTAACCTAAAATTTTAGGAAGAGGGCAACCGGTCATTCATTGCTCTTACATAATGTGGCCGCTAATTGGCGACTTAAAAATGCTTGTTATAA
This sequence comes from Nelumbo nucifera, assembly GCF_000365185.1. Next base: position 1,573,081 of record NW_010729113.1, on the reverse strand, counting down.
TAATACTTAGAAGACCAGGTAGGCAGGTAGACCAGAGAAATCAAACTTGTAAGAGTCATAAAATAGAAGTAATTAATTTTAATTGGTTACATTCTATCAATTTTCATAAACATATTATTGATGAAATTAGATAAAGGGTTAATAATGCTAGCTAGGAGTACATGTTCCTCTCTTCATCAGTTCATTGCTATATATAGAGAGAGAGAGAAGGCTAAAGGATAACAAACAGCTAGCATTCCAGGTTTACGGGCTTCATCAGTTCTCTGCAACTCCCGGGCTTCAATTAGTTTGGACTTGGGAGTTTCAAGGAATTTATTTGGAAGAGATTCAGAGAAACTACTTGTAGTTCTTTCTTTTTTGTTTTTCTTCTACTGCTACTCCCTATCACTTGCCTTTTCCTTCTGTTGGTTCTACATTCGACTTCTTTTTGATGGTAGCTCCGGCTCCCTTGGTAATCCCGAGCCCGTTGAAAACCGAGGGGTGCTAGCAGTTGTCCGTCGATGATTTTATCCTTTGGACGTTCATTCAGTGCATGGTCCAGTTGGAGTTGCTGATGTTCTTTTGTGTTTGGTTACAATGCAAATAAATTTGCATTGATGCAAAACTATGACAGTATAAATGATTTGAATGTAAATTTTGATCTATTTTCGTTTCAAATTTTAGCTTATCTTATTTGATTGTAGTACAAATGAAATAAATTAAGACATGAAATATGATGAGGGCAGATTTGGCCCTCCAGTGAAATTGCGACACGTGGCACCTCGTGACAACTAGGCAAACATCCAGGCAAACAACTTACCAAGTTGGTGTCCCATTCGGGCACCGGTCTGGCTGGCCTGGCGCGACCTGCACGTGGCCTGGCGCG